>JAFBJR010000396.1:669665-796233 GCA_016785285.1 Brachirus orientalis
GCACATCTTTGAGTCTGGTTCTGTCAGAGATTTCTTCCTGTTAAAAGGGAGTTTTTTCTCTCCACTGATGCCTTGTGCTTGCTCATTGTGTGAACTGTTGGGTTTCTTTTCTCTCTGTAATATTGTAAAGGTTTTGGCCTTATTATGTACAGTGCCTTGAGATAATGTATGTTGTGATTTGGCGCTATATAAATAAAATTGAATTGAATTGAATTGAATTGAATTGAATTGAATTTGGTTCAGAGTGTGAGCAGTTTACAAACTTCAGTTTCCAGTCAGAGAAGGCTGTCTAATGGCACAATACCACTGTGCACATATTCTTACGATTTCTTAGCCTTTATGTACAGTATGTACGCCTTTTATGTGTGTGATTTTGACTATGTTTTTAATTCACTTTTGAATGTACAGAGAAAGAGGGAGACATTCTCTGTCTATGGCACTAACATGCACATTTTATTGCAGAGTATAAGATTGGTTGAAGAAAGCACCCTGCTGAAAATGATGATACATAAATACTCAGTTTGTGAGAGGATTTGCACTAATGAGTCAAAGCCAAGATGATAAAGAATACATTTTTGGACTTCTTGGCTAAATTTCCAGCCTGGGCTCTATGTGGAACAAACACTTTCTATCCATGGCATTTCAAGAGGCTGCCACTCCCCACATCATACACAAATAGGCAAACAACAGCACATGCACACAGAAACATAACAACAACACAATCTAATCTCTGGAGGTTAAAACTAAACCTTTTCAAACCTTAACAACAATGACAATTATTTTGTCCCCACATCTTGAGTAAATTCACACCTGTTCCTAATGAGATGTGATAAACACTTTATTATACTATTGTACAATTTGACTTCTTTCACTGCACCACATAAGTGATAAATAAAGTAGATATTTTAGAAAATGCACCAATTGTAAAATTCAGGGCCAATACAAGTGTCATATGAAGCTGATATCTATTTTCTTTTATATTTTCTTTTATTATTTTGTGGCAGGGAAAATATAAGTTTTACTGTAAAGATAACTAAACGGATTTAAATTTGTTTAGCCCCTCACACTATATCTTTGAACAATCACAAGTTAAATCATGCATGAGTGTGAAAAATCCTTAAACAGTCACTGTTGGATAAGTTGATACTTTGTATATCAGCCCAGGATTTCACAAACGGTGCACAAATAAGATTGCTGGTCACTGATTATCTCATACGAAGACATCTTTGAATTATGTAGATTTGGTAGATTTCACACGGCGGAATGGCTCTTGTAAAACCTTGTGTTAGACTGTACGAGAGGTTGTGGAACATGTCAGTTTGTGCCATCATGAGAGATTTACAAAGAAGCATATCATCATCTGAAGACATTCATCCGTGGGGCTCTTACATAAGCAGCAGCAGCAGCCACAGTGTGAAAAGGAACTTGGTCCTTAATGTCTCACACTCTTTGAAATTATAGGCTCCAAATCCCCTAACTGGCTGTTGGTGGATGTGTCTCACAGTGTGAGCTAGACTAACCATTTCTGGCCTGATGACCCACAGATTTTGTTGTCTCCAGGCGATCACACAGCTGTCACTTCACTTGCAGCCCAGAATCACACATTGTAATGGCGCCTCAACTCTTGGCAAAGAGGTGAATTCCCAAAATATTTAAGTTTAGCTTGAATTAGCATTTAAATAACGGTGCCAAAAATTATATGAAATAAAGGTTTCCTCCTAAAACATCCACGATGATGCACTTTACATGTTTATAGATCAAGAGCAGCTTTTGATCTGGTTTCAATGACGGTTCTGTTCTTTTGAGAAATGCAAGTAGAGCAAAAAGGGGCAGTTCAAGTTTAGTTCAGTTAGTAAGAACCAGCCTGGGATACGGATGCTTATGTTTGTCAAAAAAAACGGCTACCAGCAGGGGGCAAAAGGAACATGTCATTTAATAATAAAAGCCTACCTCATTATCTTTGGAATGTGTTTGCTGCGTTATCTTGCCAGTAGACAACCCTTTCTGACTGTATTATCTTATAAACAACAACTCACTCCCCCACACCAAAATCCACGGAGTGAATCAGCAATGTTGCATCATGCCACAAACGAGTTTAACTACTGATATGTCCTCCAGAAAGGTCCAGTGTGCTGGTGTTTGAAGTGAGAAAAACCAGCCAAATGAGGCAGTAGTAGACCAGCAACTTCTGTGTACCTGCAAGCAACAAAATGGGGATTTTCTCCATGGACACTGAATCAGACAGTTTTCTAATCAGAAAAGGCTCTCTAATGCTGGATTCATATGTATGCAGTGAAGGCGACAACTGAAATGCTTCATTTTGAATGGAGCAGCATCAAGCATTGCCAAAATGCATTGTGGGCCTGTAACTGCTCCTTGCTCATGTTGCTCATGTCAAACTGAGAAAGTTCTGTTTACTGTATCGTCCTTGTCTGTTGATTTATTCTACTTCTTGTCTCTGTAAAGTGTCCTTGAGAGTTTTTATAAGGCACTTATTAATAAAAATGTATTATTATTGTTATAAAATTTCCAAGTGTGAGCTTGAGCATCACCAAATTGGATCTTTTCATGCTAATTTCCCAGCATATGCATTAGCCAATCAAATAGGGTTTAAGATTTAACGCTTCACAGTACAAAAAGGAGCTCTCAAAGAATGTTGCTCTCCCTCTTTCCAATATTTTTGTTGGAAAACCCTGCAATGGCTGAATATACATGTACTGTATGTCATACAGCACCTTTATCAACACATTTGTTTACCAAGGATTCATTTAATCCTGAACACAACTCAGACATGTGTAGGACATTTAATAACTGACAAGAACTGGAGAACAAACAGATAAATATTTAGTGTCTGAATTTTTTTTCCTGTTGGTCTCAACAGATCATCTATTTTAACTTTCCTGTAGTCATTGTTCCCAGGAAGGTGGACATGTTGTTTAGCAGTGATGCTCTGTGTTGCCAAAGTGATACACATGTCATACTTTGTCATAATGAGTCTTAGCGAGCTCATTGAGCAGCTGTTCTGGAGTAATTAGTGTTTCATCTCAGAGAGAGGAGCGCTGTGAATTTTCACACTTTGATCAACATAACCAACCAGTCTCCCCTTGTCCTGGCATATCATTCTCTATTTTCTTCATTATTCGTCTCTTCCTCTTCCTCCTCCTTACCCTCTTTTTTTGCGATCCTCCAAGGAGCAGGACCAGTTTGCATTTTAATGGAGGAGAAATTCTCGTCCCCCCCCGTCACTCCTATTCGTTTTGTTTGTCTCTTAGCAAACCACCAATAACTTAATTACGTTATTGTTCAATCACTGTGATAATATCTTTACAACCCCGAGGCCAGATTGTGCTACAAACAGATCTGCAGCCCTGGAGAGATGAGGTTTTTCGTGCAGTGAACTGTCTGTGGTCTGTGAAGACCTTGTGGTTATTCAACACAGGGCTTTTTTCTATTTTACATGAACTCAGAATGTCTGTAAGACTGGCTGTGGACATTTATTTGGGTGAATGGAGTTTGTCACTGATTGAGTCTGTGGGTCTGGACAGCAAAGCCAATGCAGCATAAAAACAACTGACCATCAGGGGCCAACTCCACTGGTTTGTATGGGTAATGTAGTTTTACTTGTTTAATTGTAAATTATAGTCCCAGTTAGAGTAACACAGAGTATACTTATGTGACTGGCAATAGTGTTAATGACAGCAAATATCACACATGGTCTTTACACTTTCAATAAAATCCATCTTGTACTTCTTCCTCATCTCCATATGGTGTTTTTTGGTTTGGAAAAAATTAAACAAAATGACTCAGAACAAATTGCAAGAAAGTGCAGAAAATCATGGCTTTAAAAATGGTACTTCCCTGACCTGTGAGTTCATGTTTTATTTTGTACTTCTTCCTGGTGTGTGCCTTGTTAAGTTTGACTTCCTGTCCTGTCCCCATAATGTGATTTAACTGTGTCTGATTGTCCTTGCCTCCCTAACGTCTTTGTGCTCCCCAGTGTCTCTGTGTTGGTGCATTTTGTTTGTTTCAGTGTACTTCTTCAGTTTCCCAGTGAGTCCTGTTTTCTGTTCCCAGTGTTGGAGGTATTTTTCAGTTTCAGGAATTTTTTGCTTTGAATTTATTAATTGGCATTTGGGATCTCAAATTTTGAGTATTATTGTACCTCAGGACAAAAAGAGGGGAAACAACAGGGAACCTGCTTTTGAAAACAGTGAATATATCATGTGCAAGCTGCATGCAACTCATGTCACTATACTGTATGTTGCTGTTAAGGCCAATCAAAGAAATGAAACAAAACCTTACTGGAGCTTTGCCACTTGTTTGTGCTTTCTCTAGTGAGGTACAGTATGTGTTTTATTTATTAATAAACTTATAAAAAATATCTTTAAAATTGTATCTTGTCCTTCCTTTGAATTGGAAAATCCAGAATCTATGAACATAAATATATATGTCTCATTTAAAAAGTGTCCTGTTTCACTAAAAAATGAGCTGGAGGCTTTAATTTTAAAGCTGTAGTGAGTCCTTTTTAGACATAAATGTGAGTGTTACATTCAAGCAAACTGCTACACGAGTTTACACAGTGTTGACTGCTCCATGCAACTCTTTCGCTGTTTGTCAGTGTAGTGTTGTTGTTGTTTTTCCTCGTCATATGCTGTCATTATGAAGGACATTATTCATTTAACATTTAACAGTGTCTTACAACAGCAAGACACTCATAAAACAAGATGACCACAAGCAGTTATTACAGTTTGGTTGATGATGGCAAGAAGCACCTGCTTAAAGTGTCAGGAGTGAATGGGACTTTCTCACAGATACATAGTAACATGTATGAAAACATACTGAGAAGAGACTTCAGGAGAAGTTACAGTGTTTGCACACACACACACGCACACACACGCACACACACACACCCACCCTCAGGTGCTGCAGCTCAACAGTGCATGCTAAGTCGTACCTGAAGCAGGTGAAGTCCCCACTGATAGTTGGAGGGTGTTATAAACAAAGCTGAGTCCTTTCTCATCTTGGTGTCCTCCAGTGAAACCTCTCCTCTCTCGTCATTTCCTCACTTCTTACCACCTCGTCTCACATTTGCCTCTCTTCCTCTCTCTGTCTCAGGGCTCATCTCTTCTGCTGCACGCCGGATCCATGTGTGGAGTGAACAACAGGAGTAATCAGACAGGAACATGCTGAAGGGTTTAAATGAGATCCAGGTGTGTTTCCATGTGTGATGCCAAACTGCCTTGTTTGCAGATTTTATTCAGCAAACAAGCAAACAAATAAATAATGCCCCCCCCCCCCCCCCCCCCCCCCCCCCCCCCCCACCGCTCCCCCCCCCCCCGGATTACTATGAGTGGCACTGAAACGTATTAAAAGTTGACATTATGTAAGGAAACTACTGCAGGCATCCTGCTTTGTGGCTGTTGTTTAGTGATTTTCTGCCCTACTTCCCTTTATTGATGCACAGGGAAGTTTGTAAACAAAGCCACATGAACTTTTTTCCTTATTAAGTTATTTGGGACATCAAGTGTCTGTCTGGTGATACAGCAGGATATCCAGATGCAATGGCTTTATTTTCACTGTGGCTTATTTATTGATTTTGCTTCAAAATCCACAACAACTTGAAATTTTGTTGACTTGATATAATTTATAGAGTGTTAAGAATATATTCACTCTCTTTTTAGGCAGCCTTTCAGACTGTAAATTATGACGCTTGTGCCACTTTGTAAACTACTCTTTAACTAAAAGCACATATTTTTACATCCACTGTGACTTTCTAAACAATTTCATGATCTTTGAAATAGATTTCTTACTCAGTGTGAGTAAACCTTTACTTTGGTTTATGGTTTGTGACTGTTACTTTAAATAAGGTCCTCAAGTGTGTTACTGTAATGTGTATGTGACACACATACACACAAACATCAATATACAGAGAGGAGAAGAAATTTTGGAGAAGCACATTTTGGCAGATGAGATGTTAATGTTACTCATATCAGATCTGCACATGCAGTTTTCACTTACAGTAAAGTGTTTTTCTATTGTCTGGTGAGTCTTTAACATCTCATTTCATCCAATTTTGTGTCTTATGTAAAGGAGTTTAAATTTTAAATAAAAAATATTTTTGATTGCCGAAATGTGCCAGTTGAAATGTATTCATATTTTATTGCACAGCTGCCAACATGTGATCGCTGGAACTCCCAATGAGAATCCTGTGGTGGTTTGACCCACTCTTCCTGCAGAAAACTGCTCCAGCTGTCTCAGCTTTACAGTAAAGGGTGCCTTTCTTCGCACTGTATCTTCCTGGTCTTTCAATAGATGTTCGATCAACATCGGGACTCATAGAAGATTATTTTAGACTAGCCTGATATTTTTACTAGTCAATCTCAGCTGGTGTGTTTTGGGTCGAGGAGTATGTTTTACTCCAGGATCCTGATGAAAAGATTTATGACAGCTTGAGATAAAACAATTAGTTTGAAATATAACAAAAACGCAATGATTTATCAGCAATACTGTTGGGGCACCAACAAATCTGTTATGGCTATTTTACAGCATCTTTGTAAAATGAACAATAAACCATTTATTTTCTTGGGATGACTTGATGTCATCTTTTTGTGCCCAATGTCCAGTGTCCAATACCAATATCACAATCTTGAGAATCTTGTACATCTTTTAAATTACTTCAGTTTATTAAGGAGACTACTTCCTAGTCATAACCATTTTAAAAACACAATGCTCCAACAATGTAACAACTAACTGCTTCTACTGAATATTAATTAAACTTAAAGTTAAAATGTTGTCATTTACATATTTACAGTCTGTGCTTAGTGATGCATTTTTGTGATATTTATGGTTTATGGATTACATCAGATTTTATATTCCACTGTCACTGCTACCGTGCCAATAGTGATAATGAGTATAATATTATCATATACCTATTATTATTATTATTAATAAACCTTTATTTAACCAGGATAAGAACTCAATGAGATTAAGAATCCCTTTTAAAGGAATATCCTGGCCAAGAAAGGCAGCAGTACAATTTACAAGACAATAGACATTAATAACAACATTTAAACAGCACCACAATCATCACACATGGAAGAAATCAGAAGACACTTAACAGAAAAAAGTGCAAGTGCTCAATAAGGGTAGGCTTAGTGTTATTAAAACTGGTTAAAAGTAGTTAAAAACATCTACAGCCAGAAGTTTGTGCCTCTAAGTCGTTCAGTCGCTCACTGAATTAAAAGTATTCAGTGAGTCCAGCTCCTTCAGTTTTAGCTCATTGTGCAGAGCTATTTTCACACATTTATTGGTTTTCTCACAAAATAAAGACATGCTGCTATACATAAGACAATTACTTTAGTTTAGTATACAATTTAGTAACTTGTCAGGAAGAATGGAACATTGATTCTAGATGCTGTAGAGGTACCGACAAATCTGTCCACATTTGTAAAGCCGCTGATGTGAAGTGAGTGTGTCACCACTGTGAATCAAAACCAATAGGTCAAGTTATGTGTAACTGAGGGAATGTGTGAGATGTTTGATATGTGTGTTAGTGTGTGTGTGTGTTAGATGTAAAGTAATATACAGTAACAGACACGGGTAATTGAATGTAACAGAGATTCTGTGTGTATTTGTGAGTCTTTATAGTGAGGAGATGGAGGCAATCTGTATAAGTGCTGCCACACTCCTAGACCTTTTAAAGGCTTGTCTGTGTGAGATTTACAAGTTAGTGGGTGCATCTGACCAAGCCAGTAGCTCCCAGCCCCACGGAGATGCCTTTTTAAACACTTTACATCAAGAACTAAATCAGAGACAAGATTAAAGCAGCCTTGACAAGAGAAAGCTGCAATTCCATTTAAGAAATTAAATAAAATTGGTCACATTTCTGTGTGGCAGACACGTGCAAATGGACTGGACTAATGTGTAATGACGTAAAGAAATCACTTACATTACATGTTGTTCATGCTTTACATATATACATGACAATTATAGGAAACAGGAAACTCTAATGCAACTCATGAAAGGGATCGTAACTGCATCTCACTCATTGTCTACTGATTTATCCTGAACATGAGGGTCGTAGACGGTTGGAGCCAAAGAGTACGCATGCACAGGTCCATTGCACGGTCAACATGCAAGCAACTTCCAAACCTTTCATCCTGACATCCAAATAAACAGGACACACGTTTGCCATCATCACGTATCAGTAACAGATCAACAGACATCAAATATCAGCTGTTACCTTTGTTGTGTCAGTTTGACTAAAGTGCAGTCCTGCAGTTGTTTTGCTCTCTCTCTATTTTTTTGCTACATATTCATTGGACCGTACCAAGCCCTGTCTCTGTTTGTTCAAGTGTGCGTGTGTGTGCGTGTGCGATACGGGCCACAGAGTGTCAACAGTGGAGAGAGATGAGTTCCACTTGAATGGTTCACCACCTCTTCTGCTTCTGTCCCCCTTTTATCGCTCCATCCATCCATTTGCTCCACCTTCCTCTATTCTCTCTTTACTACTCTTTCGATCTCTCACTCACCACTGCTGTTCCACCTCTTTTACTCACGCCTTTCATTGTGTGAGCACACAAGTTTCAAGGTCCTGAGGTCCATCTTTGTGAAAGGAATTTTCCAAGTCCAAGTCTAAAAGAGTCAAAGGCTTGAAGTGTGTCTGGTCAAACTTCTCAGGATGTGTTTAGTAATCAGGAGCTCCATTGTATTTTGAATGTAAACATTTACAAGGTCAAGTGTCTCGAAACATTTTGAGGATGTGTGCTTTATCTTTGTTAGTTATTAGTCAATCTTGTCTTTGATATTATCAACAAACTCTGAAGTCCAATAACCAAGGACTGCAAAGGTCTAGGAGCATCGACATAGAAGAGTCTGACTGATAAGGCTCACAGTGTTTTGAGCTCTGCTCTGAGAGCTTGTAGGTTAGATTCTCATATTCTAATCAGTGACATCACAACCAGTTGTCACTTGCAAAGAATTTCAGTTCTTGGACGGAAAAGACTGTCTAAGAAGAGATAAAATGGCAATATGGCATATTTTAAAGATATTATATACTTCAGCTGGCTTAGATTTAATAGGTGAGCCTTTTGTTCTTGTTCTGTTTCTTCTTTATGTCCATGCCACCATGTTTCTTTTATATGGGGTGAGCACAGTGCGGTGCTGTGTATGACTATATGTCTTTATCTCGTACAACCACATGATAAATCCAAAGCTATCCATGTCCCCGTGTGCGTTTCTGTGGGCCTGTGTGTGATACAGGTCACAGAATATCAACAATAGACATAGATAAGTTCTACCTACATTCACCACCTCTGCTGCATCTGTCTCTCTTTTCCCCATCCATCCATCCATCCATCCATCCATCCATCCATCCATCCATCCATCCATCCATCCATCCATCCATCCATCCATCCATCCTATTCTAGTCTTTTCCTCTCTCCCTTAGTGCTGCTGTTTTCCCAGCACTATTTCTATGTTTTATTATTCAGCCAGTGTTTAACTTTTTTCCTGCCCACTTAACCTCTGTCCCCTTTCATTCCTGTTCTCTGTCTTACTCATCTGTTTTTAACCTCTCTCTCTCTCTCTCTCCTCTCCTACTCCTCTCTATCTTTTTTTGTCAATCTGAATTGGCTAGTTTTCACTTTGTCTGTTTGTCTGGTATTTAAATACAGATTAGAAAATGTGAAGAAGCGAAGAAGCCTCTTAGCTTTTATTAAAGCTGTATTTCCATTGTTTACTTTGTGGCTGCCATCATAAGAATTGTGTTAAACTGCATTATTCTGTATCATAAAAGTTGGATAAGGCTTCAGATAATTACTCCAACTGAAACAACATGATTGCATTTCATGCCACCTGCACTAGAAGCAACATGCCTGCAGCTATGCAGCCTCTTGTTTTCAATATATAGTTCTGCTTACAGTCTAAATTGCATTCACTTCTCATCAATTTATTCACAGTTAATTCCATTCCACACCTCTAACTCCACTTCCTTCTCAACAGCAGTGATTTTGTTTGTTTTTCTCTCACAATCCCTCTCTATCTGCTAATCTCTAGTTTAGATAAGCCAGGGCATTCACAGTGCACAGCACACATACATGTGTACACACTATTACACAAACACACACACGCACAGGTTTACACAGCTATTCTTCTTAGGACACTGCATTGCCACTGGATGGCTAACATACATAGACCTTTCACTCACACATTCATTGTTTTTGGACTCCTGGGAGGAAAACAGAGAACTCGAAGAAAACACACACAGGGAGAACATACAGACTCCACGCAGAAATGAGGCCCAAACTGCGACATGAACCAGCAGGGCTGGCATGTGCCCCACTGTGTGGCCCTTTAATTCTGACCATAATCAGTTCATGCCAACCCTGACCCTAACCTTAACCCAATCACAATTCAAGTCTTAGCCTTAAACGTACTACTGGTCCTGACAATGGCAATGTTTATACCAGAAAAGGTTATAAAGAGGTAACAAATACAAGTGAACAGACACAGAGTCAGTTTTGCAATATGGCCACTTGAGGGTAGTAGAGGGCTTTTGCTTTTCAATATAAGGATCTGATTCAACAATGACACTAGTCTTTCTGTAGTTGTGAGTTCTCAGACATAATGCATTCCATGGCCCCTTACCTTAAACACAGCCATTAGAACTGGATGTCAAATGTCAAACCTCAACCCAAGCAACCCTCAACCCCAACCCTAACCCAAGGTTATCAAACCTTCGATATGTCTGTGCTACTGATCCATTTACATCAGAACTTAATCTAACCCTAGAACCACGTCTTAACCCCCAAAGAGCCCTTTGGAGTAGAGAGGACTGGACAAAATGTCCTCACAAATTAAATGTTCACACACACACTGGAATGTTCCTGGGGGTAACAGTGTTTATATAGCAGCCACTTTCACTCACTGTGTGACCAATCAAAACCCTGTTACATGCTCAGGTTACTGTAAATGTATAAATGAAAGGCCTTGGCATTGTTTGGGTGTGAAATTTAGTCTCTGAGACGAAACATGATGTGAAGTAAAGTGATGTGATTTTTTTTTCTTTTTTTATTAGGTCAGTACGCGCTTTTCCCCACTCTGCTATACAAAGGGCTCCCATAACCAAAACAGGTCAGTTTTTGAAGATTAATTCACAGTACCGAGACTCACTTTTCAATAGCATGTTCCCGCTCCTCTCTCTCTTACACACACACACGCACACACGCACACACACACACACACACCCTTTTAAGTCTTGATCAAGACAGAAACCATTGTTCCTAATTTATTAGATTTAATAACAATGACTTAATTTAATCTCACCAGTAATGTGACTGTGTTGGTGGCTGTTCCAGTCTGCTGAGGTAAATCAAGTGTCCCTGAAGCACTTCAAATATTTGACAGTGAAATGACAAAGTTAACACAGAGACAGATTTGGTCACCAGATTGCCTGTTTGTGGGAAAACAAGTAATGAAGTATCCGGGAAGCATGTTTTGAGCACAGGCAGATAACTGGTCAAAACTGATACATGGCTTTTCTAGGATGCATTTCTTGATGTAGCAGCACACTGTGTTAAGTGACAATGATTTTCTAATGTACTCCCAATCCCATCTGGCTCCGTCCATCATGGCAGTATGGTAATGTCAATCCCAGTTGGAGATGACCCGATGGAGTGTGCGTCAGGTTCCAGCGATGCGCAAAGTTCTGTGGCAACATTCGCTCCAGTTAAAAAAAAAAAATCCAAACACATACTCAGTAATTATAGTGTAAATGAGGCATAGAAGCAAACAAGTGTACATGAATGTTGCTACATACACATACAAATTCAATGTAACTGGCCAGCAGTGACCTGCCCTGCAGCAGAGAGGAGGAATTATAATGAACCAACACTAACAGATACGTAGAGCGTGTCCTGGTGCTCAGGTTTGTTTTTCTTAAAGCTGCTTTAGACTGAACTCAAAGGATCAGGAACTAGCAAATGAACAGGTGTTTAACATTAACATTACAATGTTCAGGCACCTTTGAGTGAGATAAAAACTGATTCAGCTCCTCTTATTAAAGCTATATTAAAGGTACAGTCAGTGATGCAGGGAAAAAAAGACTGTATATGAAATGTATAATATAGTAATGTATATGAAAATTGATGTAATAGTTGGGTCCGCAAAGTGAAGCTAATGCCGAAGTGCACGAAGCATGTATTCTCCCTAATGGCCATCAGGTGGTGACATCA
Source organism: Brachirus orientalis (assembly GCA_016785285.1). Taxonomy (NCBI): domain Eukaryota; kingdom Metazoa; phylum Chordata; class Actinopteri; order Pleuronectiformes; family Soleidae; genus Brachirus; species Brachirus orientalis. The sequence continues at coordinate 681,899 of JAFBJR010000396.1, forward strand.
CTGGTTTGTATTCAAGTCTTGATTTTATAACATTAGTAAAGATTTAGCTGAAATGTGTTTCGCCTATGACCTCCTCAGGTTCACTCAGCTTGGGGGGCAAAATGTATTTTATATATATATATATATATATATATATTTGATTATAAACAACAAACAGTATTACTGCTAGTCACATTTTAGTATCATAGAAAAAACTGATGCAAAAGCCACTGGTACACAGGTAGACAGAAAGAACGGCCGCACAATTATTTCATCTGGGTCCAAAACATGATTGCATGGGCGTTTTTTGTTGCAGCCATACATTTTCCCCACATAAAGGACATTTCACCAAGTTTGTTAAAAATATGTCAAACAAGCATGAGTGAATATTGACATTACAGTCATCAGCTGACATCTAAAAGCTGTTATTTTATGCCACAACTGTATACAAAATAATGTGAATATCAGCAACTACAGCTAAAAAGAATGAATAGGGAGTCATTTTACCTCAGTGCTGTATCTTCTGTAAAGATTCTCTATGCAGCTTTACACTCATATTCACTGACACTGATCACACATTTCAACAGCACTTTCAAATGCCAATATAATTTTTTTGTTTATATCTTGAAAGGTTCTTGTAACATGTTAGTGTAGCTTTTTTCAGTATCATTGAAGGTGAACGTGCAATAAAAGAGAGGGAGCTCAGTCTTTCTTTTTTCTTTCTTTCTTAATCCTGACATTTATTGCTATTTGTAGTTACATGGTGTGTGTGGATGTGTGTGTCAGTGGTTCATACACGTGGCTAAGGACGCCTTGTGCTGAAGTGCTAATATTCCTAGGTGTGATTAACACCACACCACATGGTCTGATAGTGTTAGCCACACTGCTAACCACTTCTCTCCCACTTTGTGTGTTTGTGTATATTACCCAAGCTGTCACCAGCCTGCAGACATTTCTGTGGGAAGCCCTTGACCTCAAATGCTTCGTTCATCTTCAAACTTGCACAGCTTAAGGTCTAGGAGGCCCCATCACATCTTTAGTACTCAATATTGATGTTAAATTTAATATGATGACAAGAGCAGTTGACCAAACAGTCTAAACCCATTAGCCTTTAATGGATATATTATTGTCTGAAGCTTTTTATCCAGTTTTCTGAGCTTCATCAGCAATTTTGTCATGAAAAGTAAGAAAAACACACAATAATAATAATAATAATAAACTGGCTACGTCCAAGTGCTGATGAAGATCATTAAAATATGAACAAAAGCATTATAACAAAGCTACTACATAGACTTAAGCATACTTAACAATCAATTTCAATGTCTTATTTCAGTGTCAGTGAATTGTTTATGCACTTTGCCTCATAAAAATGCATTCCACTACAACTAAGTAATTAATTAAACTATTTATAGTTTAATATATTCATTCTGAATCAAAATACAATTACTTAAATTTCTACAGATGTGCTTATCAACATGATAATGTTTAACCACTTGTGGAAATGAGGAAACGAAGGTGACATTTATTATTTTACTGGTTATGAACATTGTTCCCCCGCGACCCTTAGTAGATAAAGCGGTAGAAAATGAAAGAGAGAGAGAGTGATGAACATTGTTAGGTTTAAGCACAAAAAGCACTGGACTGTTGGAGAAAGTCGTGGTTTTCCTCATAGTGCCAACAACCTCTCAAGAAAAATACCAGACAATAGCAACATTTTACCTTTAATACTCAGAAAGTAGGTTCCATATGAGATTGCAGTTTAGTTGTGTGTGAACAGAATTTTGCATGATCTACTGTATATGGTGTGAATTTAATGGTGAATACCTCCATCAACATAATGGCTAACTTTTGATGTGTACTATATATATTTTTTCTCTGGTGACTTGCTGCACTTTGACCGTTATTACCTAATTATTTTCTTCACATGTCTGTGTGTGTTTTGCTCAAGAGTAACTCAATGGATTATGCTGATGGGTACATGGCAATACATTTCAAAAGTTAGCTCCCAAACCCAAATCCCATCAATCTTAAGTGCCCAAGGCTCCAAACTCATTAAAGGAAAGTTTTCTCATTGAAGCAGAAAGACACATGGAGAAGACATAAAACAGTCGGGTAAACACAACTTTGAACCTCTCTGGCTGCATAACTAACTGTCAGTTGCTCTCCATCATCATAACTGCTTACTAATTCACCTAATTTTTTCCACTCCCTGTAGCAATGTGCAACTCGCGAGTGATTAGTTCATTTGCAACTACTCTCTTTGGCGAATGGGATCATTAGGAACATTGTGAGTGATGTCATGTTGTATAGGCGCCATGAGATGTCAGGATTTGCAAATATCTTTTTTTTTATACAAACTAGTATCTTTGTTTGTTACTTGTTAGATCACATTAACTATTTTCCAACTAATGCATTCACACAAGATGTTTTGCAAAATCTTTAGATAGTAAGAATATATATGCGCGTCGATGTGACATGCAAACAGACACAAATTTTGCGTTATTCTAGTCACACAACAATGTCATTCCTGTCAGTTGCTCTAGTTGAAATATTTGAGCTCCAGTTAAAAAATGTTCTTCCCCAGTTCCATGAAAGCCAGTCAGCTTTGGGATTCTTCCAACGTCCCAATGTTGTGTCATAAATGGGAGACAAATGTTGCAGTAAGTTCACTCTGTGACTGAGCAAGATCGAGTGAAGAGGGACAAGACTCAAACTGAGCAAGGAGGGAATGCTACCTCGTTAGATTCTGAAAAATATGTGGTTGCACTTAATTAGGCACATAGTATATAACACTAACATGCAGGTGAGTTGTCATGAGTGTTTACATGTGAGTAAATGAACCCTACTTGTGTAAGTAATGCAATTCCCTTAACATTCTTTGTGGATGGACCATAAGGTTTACAGGTTCCTCGACAAGGAGTTTCAATCTTTATATTAAAAATAAACATTGATTATACAGTATATTGGTTCCCCTTGCATGTTAACATATCAAGTCCATATTAAATAGAAGAGTGTCCGAGTCTTTAGGCAAGACAAGTTGTGGCCGCATTCCACTCATGCAAATGTGCCCATGGTTCCATTAATTCTAAAATGAAAGTCTGTGTCGTATCTGTTTGGTGAAATATCTGTCTCTTTGTCACAGCACAGTTTTTTTATGACTACATGAACATACTGCTTGTGAGTGATGACATTCACTTCACATAGCAGACCTCTACTGAGTCGCAGACACTTTTTAGTTATCCATGCCATTGTTCCACTATTGCATCTGTTAAAATCCTCTATGGCATGGCTTTTTATTTTAGGGTGGAAAAAATATTTCACTTCATTTTTTGAGAGCTTTTAGGTCCCTGATAATATATCAGTCATAAAATTTGACCCCCCCACCCCCCTAAACAGATATAGGTTTGTTGTCTCAGGGCAACACTGTGCGACGGGGCTACTAAAACACCAAGGTTTTCACTACTACATGGAATGAGAATAAGCAGGATATACAGTAGAACTATTTTTATTCAAAGAAACAATAAACAATAAATGGCTTGAATTTACAAGAGAACGATATATTATAACTGTAGCCTATTCAGTATGGAATCGCAGGAAGCAGTTGCTCGTTGATGTGAAGCAGAGGTGGACACCACATTTCCTGCACTTGTTTTTTGGAGTACCTTTGCATCCTGGGACCTTACATCTCCCCTTATTTTCAGCCATGATCATCCAGTGGGCTGTGAGATCCAGGCGCACATTGGAAACTGGAATGGGAGTAGCCGGTCCTCTTTTAAATTTCTCTACATGCTCCTCAGCAATTGTAAAACTGGGATAACCTCTCTTCTGCTCCAGGTTCTTCCTACTTTTGCACAGGCTTTCTGCGATGCAGGACTTGAATGTGTGCAGTTTCATCTGGTCCACTTTTCTCAAGCCATTGTTGTTGCAGTCTCTCCTCTAGAGAAGCCAGGCGGTCACAATCATCATGTCAACAAAGTGGAACACCAGCTGGTGATACCACTTTTTCGACCTGATCTCCGTGCGATATAGTGCAATTAGAGAGTCCAGCAGGTCCACCCCACCCATATTTCTATTGTAGTCTCTCACGACAGCAGGACAAGGGACTTTGATGACTCGTTTTCTCTTGCATCCCACCTCTCCACTTCTGTTACTGGATGTGCACCCATGTAGTTGCTGAGAAGGGTGGCTGCACAGTTATCATGCCACATCACTGCAAGCTGGTGTCTCCAACCAGGGCTATCTTCTCTGTGAAAGATCCTCTTCCAGTTCTCTTCAGATCAGCATCAGATGTCAAATTTACTCCTGGTAGTCTGGTGCTGCGAACCGTGCCAGTAGCGTGGATTCCATCCTTGGCGAGTGTGAGGATGAGACGGACCCTTGTGAACCAGTTGTCAAAGCACAACTTGTGGCTCTGCTTCTTTGGGATTATCTGGGCCAGGCGGAGGACAACATTGCCACTTGCTCCTACATCTACCAGTGCAGGGGGCTGAACAACTCTCAAAGTTGTGTGGGATACCGTCAGATCTAGCCAGGATCCCCACTTCTTGGGTTTGGCTGGAAGGTACTGCTTCAGCTTGTTCCATCCCTTGAGTGGGACAATTTGCTCATGCCACTTCATTGTTGTTGAAGTGCAGTGCTTTCTTTATGGCTTCCCATCTGTTGAGACCCATGGTGTCAGCCACTTGGGAAACTCGACTGGCCTTGCTCCAAAACATGCAGGTGGCTGGCAAACCGTACAATGCCATATACACCACAGTACCGAGAAACTGCTCCAGCTCTTTAGTGCTGAGGTTTAGTGGCTTGTTTGCATCACACTGGATTGTGTAGAGATTGGACTGCTCAACAACTGCTTCTAAAATGTCATCAGTAGTAAACGTCCTGAAGTACTCAATGGGGGGTAAGACATCATGTGATGTAGGGAGGCTGCCCTGCCATTCAGGATAATCAGGAGAGTTGGCACTGTGCACTGTTCTCCACCGGAGTGAGTGGACGTCATCCTCATCATTGTCACTTTCCCACTCACTGTGACTGTCCTCCTCATCATCTTCATATTCAGCAGCCAGACCATCTCCTTGAAAAAAGCAGGAAGCACATTTGACATTTGAACATTTGAATTGATCATATGCCTTTCTTCACCCACAAATGCATACACATACAAATGTACATGTACACAAAAGCCACACACAAAAGCATACACGTGCATTGAGATTCACGTGTATATAGTACACAGACACACAAAGATGCACATGTGTATACACAGATACACACACACAGGAATACACACACAGACACACATGTATATACATAGAGATGTGCAGAAAACACATACTGCATACACGCACACACACATATTGCACATATGAGCACACACACATTATATATGTTACTTTACTGACTGGCCCCTGACTGGCCCCTGACCTACTAACTGGCTCTCAAACCTGATTCTGGCATCCACTCTTCCTCACTGTCCTCTTCAAGTTCACTGTCCTCACTGTCAGATGGAATGACCCTAACTGTTTCCTGCTTGTGACTAAAATGCCCTTGCATCCATTTCCTACAAGCAACAGTAGACAGTGCATTGAGTCAGTGAGTATGGTGCTAATTATCTATATCAGGACATCTCCATCCATTAGTATGATATTTCCCTAACAAAAGTGCTACAACTGCATGATGTTGCCCTGGGGCAATGAATGAAAAAACACAGTTTTAATATATAAATAAAAACAAAAAACAAATATAAACAATCAAATATGCTTTTCTACATATTCATGCACATTCACATATTTTTATCAACCAAGTTAATTCACTTTGAAGTGTAGAAAAGTGAAATTGGCATCATGTGGCTTTGCTTCCTGAAAGGACTGCTCCACCCCCAGACACATAACCAAACCCACTTCAGCCCCTGATTTTATTGGACAGTGATATTGTCCAGTGATGTTAGGGGGAAAAAAGTTCTTAAAAACTTACCCTGTTAGTTTACATGTAATTCCTCCATTTGAATTGGTGTGACCTACTGTTATTACCCACTTAACATGGGTGGGATGGAGTGAAGCCACCTTATGTTCTGCTTTATCTGCTTTTATTTGCTTATTAATTGTTTTATTTGCTGCTGTCTGTAGTATTTGTAATATGCAGTATACATAAGAGTTAAGTTGTAAGCATGATTGTCACTACCATGACCTGGATGAATGAGAATCTACAAAGACATGCAGTGTACATATTTTTTGCTGTTGTGAATTATGCCCAGCTTCGTCCCATGAACTGTCATCACTGATTCTCTGACCATTTGAACTTTGTTCACACTGATAAACACTGATTTTCAAAAATCATCCAACAATTACAAAACTTTTCCAAAAACATGTGAAAGTGGGTCACAGTCTCACCATGTCCCCTCCAAAAAAAAGTGATTTGATTTGGATTTATCTTTTTTTATTTTAGGGTAAAAAAATGGTTAAAAAAAGTATTTATTTATTTTTTTTGTCTATTCACCAATCACAGAGCTAATGCTCCACATACCAGCAACTGAAACAATTCAGAGCACACAATCATTCAGTCACTGAGCTGCAGCACTTTGGTGACAGGGAGGAAAGAGATGTTCACAAACCCACACCCACACACACACACACACACACACACACACACACACTGCAATCTGAGCTTCAGCTCGTACTGTTGATAAACAAGTTATCATCCCACAGCAGTGCTTAAATTTCTCATCCCAAATGGAATACACACTGTATGTCAGATTAGTGATGCACTCACATTAACACAGACTGAAGACAGAGTTTGTTTTTCTTTGAGTCTGTGTTGATTTCTTCCCAAGTCCACTGATGATATAATTTAAACTGGTGTCCATATTTCACATCTTGCTGACTATCCAGGCATCTCATTAATGAGATAAGAAATGAATTATGTGATTTATATTCGAGTTGTGCGAAGCATTCAGTTTGAAGATTAGCTTGAAGGAAAAACTGAAGTCTGAGCTAAACTCATTTCAAACAAACCATTAGTGAAGTCTTGTACAGAAAAGCTGGTTGGAGGCAACAAGAGTTGATGCTAATCTCTGGTCTTGGTTTCTGCTTCCACAGAGGAAATATATATTTATTGCTATGGGACGTTAATTTGTTGCATGCATTTTGAATTGCATTTTTTGAGAGCAAATCACATGTCAAGAGACGTCTCCAGTAACATTTTAAGACATTGCAGATACACTACTTTGGTGGTGGTAGAAAAATAATAAGTCAAAACAGGAAGGAATACAAAGACATTGTCTTCTTTTCCATATGTCAGTTTAAATGTCTGTCATGCTGGCATGAATTGCAATTTTGAAGATGCCTCAAAGGAGCAAGGTTTTTAGCTTGAATCCTGGTTTAGTTGGGGTAATCTTTGAGAACGTTTTAATTTTTTAAAACACTTACTTGTCATATAATCATTATTTCAGATCACATGAATTTGAATGGCTGACACACCTGTTTGTCACTAAGCTGCCTACCTGAGCAGATCCTGCCTGTGACAGCAGTCATGTCAGAGGTGTACGCTGCTGAAGCAGAGATGATAGCCACGAGTTAGCAAGTGAGTCATGGAAAAATCAGCAGTTCCACTACAAACAACTACTTCCAGTGTTTTGGGGCGCTTTGACGAGAGGGCTGACAGGACGTGATATGTATGGATTTAAACTGTAGCATTAAAAGATAAACTGTTAAATCATAAGAGTTTGTACTAAAACATCTTCAGTCATGGCAAAACAGGCTGTTGTAAAAGCTCTTTTTGTTGTGATATAGTCTTGAATATCCATCTTACACCAAAACACCTACTTCTCCTGTGAAGGTTTTTCTCTCCATCATCTGTTTCTTCTGAAAGAAACATTTTCTTGTTTTTCTTGTAATTAAAGAAACAGATAAACACATTGAGGTATTTGATTTGTTCGGAACACACCAGCCTATTCGTTTGTTTCATCCCCTCTCTCCCCCATTATGAGATGAATTGAATCCAGCATTTTTTTATTCTTTAGTTGGATGTTGAGGCTTATATGGATTCATTAAAAGGAACTAGAGTATGTTGTTTGCCCCATATTTCTTGATTGAAAATCCATAACACCATACAAATGAATTAACAGTAAAGATGATTTTAACATCCTGTCCGAACACTAATACTAATAAAGTGGAGCAAATCTCTTAAATTTCACACTTTAAGCATCATGCCAACTTTTGGCAAAACTATTTCAGCATTGTTTTTTTAAAAAAAAAGGAAAAAGAAACATGATTCAAAGATCTGATAAGCAATTGAAGCTGTGTCACACAAAATTAGAGAAGATACCTTTTAATATATAAAAGTCAAAGCACCTCCAAAACAGTAGGTGGGAGAAATGCTCAGCATAACATCTTAGTGCATGCAGGTTGTATCACAATGTAAAGGAAAGGAAAAGAAGAGATGCTAAGATGCTATAAAAATGCATGAGGCTTCCAGATAGATGCCGCACTGTAATCTGACAGCCACACAGAAATTGCATCAATCACACACTTCAGCAAAGGAGATGGACATGCTGTGTATGCATTGTTGTGTGTGGAAAAAATGTGTGCATGTATCTCCTTATCCAGGCTGAAAGACGTGTTCCTATTCAGCGGTTTGTCATCGTGTCAACACGTAACAGTACATGTATGTCCAAATCAATGCTGAGCCTTTATCTTACACAGAGTAGAGTACGCGGAAGACAGAATCACATTCTCCTCTTGCACTATCACACACAAACTTGTTTTTATATATTTTTAAATCTTAGTGAGGACACCTCATAGAAATAATGCATTCCCTAAACCCTTACCCTAACCTTAACCATCACAACTAAATGCCCAACCCTAACCTAAACCCAATACTAACCCTCAAAAGAAGCACTTTAAAGTTGTGGGGCACAGATACAATGTCCCCTCATGGTCAAAATGCCCTCACAAAGATATTTTTTGGATTTCACAAAGATAGAAATACTATCATAAAGATATAATTACACACAGAGAGAAAACCACAGTGTGACAGGACATCGTTACAAAACCTCAATGTTCCCAACAACTGCCAATATAACATTGTCTTGTGAATGCTCACAACTGCTGTTGTGATGTGAGTGTAATTCATTAAAAGGAGTTCCATGGATGAACTTTACTGAACAAACATTCATGTGTAAGAGTAGAAGGGGAAGGGAAGGACCTGTATTACATAACACTTGAGGGTACATCCACAGCTGCAGCTGAAACCGTGAGGTCTGAATGTCTGTTTCAAAGGTAATAACTTAATAGACACAAATAGCTTTTAAATAGCTTTAAAAGCTGCCATTTGTTTTGGTTCAATTTTTTATACTCTTAACCATAAATAAAATTTGTAATTTCACCAAACAAATTAAAAACATTGGTTAAAAGAGTGAAGAGCACAGTGAGTCTCTTATACACGCTAGAAATGTGAAACACTGTTTCATGAAGGAGACAGAAAGGGCACTGGTTTGAAACAGCAGGATTAATAACAGAGATAAAAGCATTTGAGGCAATAGCACCATGTAGAATCCTCCACTGGAGGTCAGCTGTCTTTTTCTTGAGGGGAGATTTATATAAAACCCCCCACTGTGGACTCCCTCCATTCTGTTTGCTGGTCCACACAGTGGGCGCTCTGCCACACAGTCCTTTTCTGTTGCCTACCTTCACACAGGTAGGGTAGAGGTTTTTCCTGTCAGCTGTGTGGAGGCGGAGTTTCCAGGTACTTTTGAGGAGAGGTCCGCTCATCTCCCCTAACTGGGGACTCATGTGGACTTCCGGGTACGGATCTCTGTGGTCAGGTTTAACAGTCCCTGCACTGTAGCTCATGAGGAGGCTTCTCTCACTCCCTGAGAGCCTCTGCCTCCATAGCTCCAGGATTTTTTGAGCCAACCTGGCAGACTGGATGCCCAGTAGAGAGCCCACAGCCCGGGAGTCTCCCAGCGCTGGACCTGCAATGTCTAACAGCTGCTTCAGCACCAGAGTCTCGGTCCTGCACAGCGCTGCCATCAGAGAGTTAGAGCTTTGACTAGAATTGCATTTAAAAAGGGCCCATGACTTGAAAACGCCCTGATAAAAAGGAGGTAACCCATTTAGTTTAAAAAAATTGGAATCAGTTAAAAACAGTGCATTGTCCATTCCCAAATTACTCACACGCCTGAATATGCAGCTGGCCACCTCTCTCCATGCAAGAACTGCCGGTCCTGTCAGGAACCTTTGGATAAACTGTAATCTGAAGGTGGCAGTTCTATTGGCCAAGTGGATGAGGCCCTGTCCCCCCTCCTCTCCGGCTAAATATAGCACCCCCTGTGGCTCCCAGTGGAAGCCGTCCCAGAAGAAATTGACTATTTTTATCTGAATCTGGGCTAGTAAACCTGATGGGGGATCCATACAGGCTAGGTGGTGCCAAAGCAAAGAGGCCACAAGATTGTTCAGCAAAGAACTCTACCTCTGTATGACATGTGAGGGAGTAGCCATTTCCATTTATTAAGTTTATCATTAATTTTTTCAGTGACGCCCTCACAGTTTCTTCTGGTCACTGTTTCCTTCCCAAGGAAAACACCAAGGTATTTTAGGCCATCTTTTTTTCCAGGCCAGGTTTTGGGGAAGAACTGGGAGACCGCCACACCATCAGCCAACAGCAAGGGCTTCCCTTTTTTTCCAGTTCACCCTAGCTGCAGAGAATATTAAAGGATTGTGTTAAGGTAGCAAAAATGTCAACGTCCCTTTGGTTTTTAATAAAAACAATGACATCATAAAACAATGTTTTCACTAAAACCAGGCAAAATTAGGCCATCAATGCTTTTGCGAATTTTACAGAGAAGAGCTTCTAGGGAGAGTGCATGGAGCATACCAGACAGTGCACAGCCCTGCCGGATACCTCTATGGACCCTGAAAGGAGCACACAGACTACCATTGAACTTTAGCATACTCTCAATGTCATTGTATAAGACCTGGATCTTGGCAATAAAGCCAGTGCTGAACCCAAACCTCCCCAATGTTTTCCAGAGGAAGTTGTGTTCAACACAGTCAAACGCCTTTTCCTGGTCTAGCGAAATGAGACCAGTATCTATGCCCAATGAGCTGGAGACCTCCAAGACATCCCGAATTAGGTAGACAGTGTCTACCATAGACCTGCCAGGCACACAATAGGTCTGGTCCCGGTGGATGACCTGGTCCATAGCTTCTCTCAGCCTGGTATCCAAAGCCATGGACAGAGTTTTGTAATCATTATCATCAGAGTAAAGACAGAGGGTCCCAGTTTCTTACATCTTGAGAGTTACCTTTTTTTGGCAAAAGAGTAACAACAGCCCTGCGACAGGACAGTGGCAGAGAACCTGAGGCCAAACTTTCATTAAAAACATCTAAAAGGTCAGGTGCTAAAATGTCCCAGAAGGCTTTGTAGAACTCGGCACTTAGACCATCAATACCAGGAGATCTCCATCCCTGCATACTCTGCAGAGCGGTGCGCAGCTCCGGCATGTGCAATGGCCTGTCAAGTTTCGCATTGGTTTCTTCAGAGACCTGAGGTAGTTCACCACAGAACCACTCAAACAGTGCCTCACCCCCTTAAGCTCACTGCTGTAGAGGGAGGAATAGAAATTCACAGCTCGCTTTCTGATCTGGCCAGGCTCGGTGAGTTCCTGCCCTGCGTCTGAGAGCAGAGAGTGGATTACTTTTTTCTGTCCATGCTTTTTCTCCAGGCCAAAGAAGAAGCTAGAGGGAGCATCCATCTCTGTGATGTTCTGGACCCGGGACCGGACCAGAGCACTATGTACTTTGGTGTCTAACAGGTAGGCTAAAGCCTTTTTTTGTGTTGAGGACTTGAATATATCCTTGATTTCCTGTGGAATGACTCAGTGTTTCTAGTTTAACAATATCAATCTCTAGTTCCTTGATAGGTCGACAGGTGTCTCGTGTGACATTGAGTGTATGCTGTTGACACAAGACTTTGATTACAGTTTTGCCATGGTCCCACCACTGCCTAAGACATGTAAAATCACCCTTTCTCTGTCTAAAAGCAGTCCAAAAATGAATGGGAGCCTCTCTAAAACCTTTATCAAATGTTAAAACTGATTTAAAATGCCAGTATGCACTTTTAGGTGAAATATTTTTGATAAAAACATGACATAAAACCAAAGAATGATCGGTAAAACCCACGAGACTTAAAAACATTAAAATGGTGTTTAAAACCATAAAAACGGTCAAGTCTGGCTAAAGAGATTCTATCCTCTTTCAGGTGAGACCATGTTTTCTGTCTGGAGTCTGTGTGCATCCTTCTCCACACATCCACAAGGCCACGAGAATAGACCAGCTGTTTCAGAGTGCGTTGGGAGGCTGGATGAGGCTTTGTATGATTCCGATCTAAAAACTTGCACTCAGTACAGTTAAAATCCCCACCCAAGAATAAAAAATCCTCCGAGCTGCAGCAATTCAGTCTGTCTTCAACTGTTTTAAAAAAGCTCTTTCTCTCTGCACCATTAGTTGGAGCATAAATAATGATAAAAATCACATTGAAATTGTCAAAGTGTGCTTTGGCTAAAAGACACCTCCCCTCTATGACATGCTCAACCTCCAGGGATGATGGAGTAAGAGTTCTGGCGAACAGGAAGGCGACTCCACCGCTGAGTGTGGTGTTATGACTTAAAACCAGTTGGCCTTCCCACTCTTTATTCCAGTCTGCCTCATTGCCTCATCTCACATCACTGTGCGTTTCTTGTAAAAATACAACATCAATTTTTTTCAACTTTGCTGTTTCAAACAACAGTGCTCTTTTCTTTGACTCTCTGGCTCCATTTACCTTTAACGTCCCCACGCTAAAACAATCCATTATGAGGGAGATGTTAAAAGCAAATCCAGAAAAGTGTATAAGTAAAAATAAAACTAAATTTTTCATCATTATTATCAAAAACCAAGTTGTGTTCTCACTTTTTTCATTTGTTTTCTCAATCGAAACATTTCTTGGTCAGTAAGCTCTGACTTTGCTCTGTTTTTGATAACATGTCTGGCTGAGTTATAAAACTTTAGCTTATCAGGAAAATGTTGTTTTAAATCTAGGCCCTTGAATTCATGCCTTTGGTCGGCTGCAGGAATACTTTAAACATTTTAGCAGGGTATAGTTTATGTTCCTGACTAGCAGTTAGCTGACTATGGGGCAGATCACTGCTGTGAGACACACAGGCCTCACTGCCACTGCTATTAGCTACACTCTGCTGCCCGGACGGTCGAGCAGCTTTACAGCCCAGCACAACACTTTTACTGTGGCGCGTTGCAGAAACAGGCGTCCACCCAGCCTCACAGGCCTCCATATCTGCAGCCTCAGCTGCAGCATCTGCACCCTCACACAGCTAACCTGTCCCTTTACCTGTTCACCTGGTACATCACCAGCCTCACACAACTCACCTGACACTTTACCGCCGCACCGCCGGAACGGAGCACTCATGGTCGTGGGCAGCGGCAGCCTCCGCTCCCCCGGCCGCGCTGGCACGGTTAGGGCAGGCTTTTATGAGGTGTCCCTCCTCACCACAACCAAAACATCTCATAAAAGAGGAAGTTGCAAACAAAGCATAATCAAAGTCATCCACACGAACAGTGAAGCGATAATTAAATTCTTCTAACCTGTTGTTTAGAATCATGGAGAGCTGCTTACGGTGAGACACAACATGTCTCAGCAGTGGGGACTTACAGCCCGACAGTATGTTTTGGAAAGGTGACACCACCTTTCCATGTCTGGACAACTCTTTGATCAGAAAATCGTCGCTGATGAACGGAGGCACGTTTGCACATTGGCTGCGTCAGTGGCAGCACCGGCTCAAACAGCCCGTTCACACTAATGCCTGTTTCCACCAACATGTTCCCCTGCTCCACTTTTTCCAAAAATAAGACCACTGCCCTGTTCATGCGGGCAGCGGACTTTGCTGAACTGCGGCCGATTATTTCTCCTACAGCCAACGCCACCTCCTCCACGCTGCACGGAGAGGCGTGACAGCTTGGAGAAGCCACTGGAAGCCATGACCAACCAGACTCAAAACAACCTAAAAGACTAAAAACAAAACTAACAAATACAAACACATAACTCTAATACAACTACACTATCTGTGTAACAAAGAACAAAGGACGGAAAAAGTAAAGAAAAGACCAAAACCACTCAGTCACGCTCAGCTCTTCCACTCTCACTCCTCTCAGAAGAAGAAGAAAAAGAAGAAGATTTTTTGATTTTGACTTTAAATAGTCATTAAATAGTCATCGAGTCAAACAAAAGAAGCAAATGATAACCCAAACCACAACACACACATACACACATGTACAATCAAAAATAAAGAATAAAAAAAATAACCCAAGTCCTCCATCCTCCCATGGTGAACACTTCCTTTGTGGCCCAAACGAGGATCTGAACTCTTATGTCAGTCATTTTTTAAAAAAAAGGCATGTTCCATCTTCACAGGAGTAGTTAACAGTCTTCTGAACACCAGTCCCACATCTGTACAGCCTTCATTTGCACTGCTGTTTTTCCTGCTTAATTTGATAGTTTGCCACTTTTAAACTGAAGTTGACAAATCTTGTAAATTCTTACACAATCTTTGGGGCCAGGCACTAACAAAATGAAGATTTTGGATTCAGGCTTTGTATCTGTAACTGGAGGTCAGCTGCCTGTTTTTCCACATGCAGCCTGTACAAAGACCACCGGCAGCCTTTAGGAGATGCTCCTGAGCCAAAAAAGTCCAGTCCACCTCAAAGCTAAGTTCTTCATAATATTAAGTGTCTGACCTTCATATAGAGCATGCAGGCCTCCCTTTTCTGTACACTTCTGATGTCTTCCACCTTTAACAACTGTCTTCAACCAGGCCCCCCATCATTAGGTGCCACAGTCAAAGATGGAAAACTGCACAGAATAAAGAAGAAGAAGAAGACAGGAGGTTATGGACCATTTAAAGTGACACCGTGAAGTATTTCAACCTTCAAATAATGCCTTCAAATATATTTTGAACTTACTGTACTGTCTATTCATAACAGTTTGAGTAGCACTCTCATCAGAGCCTGAGAGAGTCTCCATTAGCTGTACTGGCTCTTTGTAACTTTGGTTCCAATCATTCCAAGAACCAAAGTGAAGTGGGAGAGTGATAGGATAAGATGCCCGACAAGAATATTGATCCTGTCTCACTCTCTGGCGTCAGCTGAGAGATGTCGAGGGATGTCGGAGTGATAATGACCTGGCTGTATTACTGTTGGACTATTAAGTGGACATTGTTTGCTTACCAAATAAACATAGAGCACTGGAGCTGCTGTGTGTCAGGTGGTGTTATTGAAGTCATGTCGTTCCTTGGTCATGTTTGAAATTCACAGTTAGTGGAATTTTCCCCTAGCTGCTAATTATGGCTAACATACTTGTTGAAGACATGGCGACAGTTCATCTGAATCATTGGTTCGTCAACAGATGCGCATTACCACAGCGTATGTTTAATGATTAGATTAGATTAGATTCAACTTTAATGTCATTACACATGTACAGGTACAGAGCAACGAAATGCAGTTTGACATCTAACCAGAAGTGCAATAAGCAGCAAGTGCATGTATCATAAATAATGTGTATGTAGGCAGTATGGTACATATGAACAGTATTTATAGATGAGGACCTATGTACAGGTGAGACCATATATACAGGTGAGTGAGCAGATATATGTACTATGAACATATTATACAGATGGATTTGTGCGTTAAATGTCAATAAACTATAAACAGGAACTATAACATATTTACAATAAAGGAGATGGCAGATGATACATTAGTGCAAAATACAGATTACGTAGGTATTAAACAGTGCATAAATAATAAATAATAAGCAGTAGCTATCTAGAATTACTAAACTAGTGCAATGTTCGGTATATAGTACTGTGCAAACAGATAGTTCAAGTGAATGTGTGCAAAACAGTCCAGTAGTGCAGTGGTGATGGTGTAGCGGTCCTGGTCAGTGACAGTGAGGGAGTGAGGAGTGATAGGTGTGGTTGGGTGGGTTGTTGTGAGCAGCCCTGTGGAACACCAGTGTTCAGTGTGACAGTGGTGGAGCAGGTGCGGCCTGATCTCACATGTTGTGGTCTGTTAGTTAGAAAATCCATAATCCAGGTGCAGAGGGAGGTGTTGATGCCCAGGGCTTCAAGTTTGGTGATTAACTTGGAGGGGATGACAGTGTTTAATGCTGAGCTGAAGTCAGCAAACAGCAATCGGGCGTATGTGTCGCTGTTGTCCAGGTGTGTGAGCACAGAGTGCAGTGCTGTGGAGACTGCATCGTCTATGCTCCTGTTGTTGCAGTAGGCAAACTGGTGTGGGTCCAGTGTGGGTGGGAGGGAGTCCTTCAGGTGTGCCAAGACCAGTCGCTCGAAGCACTTCATGATGATGGGTGTGAGCGCTACGGGGCGGTAGTCATTTAGGCACGACAGTTGACAGTTGACAGTTGCAGCCGACTGTACTCTTTTCAAACTTTAGGGGGATCCAGAGACCAAAAACTACATTATGGTGCTTTAAACCACAGCCACCAGATCAGGGCCATGCCAGCTATTCAGAACTTAATTTAGCATTTGCACTGATCTAAAAAAGGCAGGTAAAGCATTCACCGCTTTCTCTGTGTGTCTGCATCTGAACACAGGGTAACTATAATTAATTCTGTATCAGTGTTTGTTGCTGCACTTACAACACATTGTTTGGATCCAGCTCCTCAGTCCATTTCATGTTTCATTTCTTCAGTGATTTAACTTTGGATCCCTGCATGTGCTGAATGATATGTGATGAATTCACTGAGCTCAACTTTCTGCTCTGCTACACATTACTATAGGACGACTGCCGTTACATTGCACTCGTACATGTGAGTGTGAGGTTGTGCATTTCATGTAGGATGCTGCAACACTGTGCTCATAAACAGGTTCATGTCCTTGGTAATGGTGTACAATTCAGCTCATTAGTGTAAATTTATCTTATATTTCTATCTTGTTGTATTTGTGTGTGTGTTTACCACTAGTTAATCAAGAAGACGCTCAAATCTAAAGTCGGCAGTTGTTGCCTCACTCCAGGTGTCGGAGATGGAGAGAGGAGGAATGATTTTTCCTCTCATTTATTAGTTGTAATTTATTCATTACTTCCTCTTTTCTCTTTATTTTATCCATCCTTTCTCACTTCCTGTCAACCACTCACATTCTGTTTCTATGTATACTATATATATTATGACAGCTGCTTCTTAAAAATAACAACAATAAAGGAATTTAAAGTGAAATGAAAGTTTCTAACTTCTTTTATGTTTATGAGAGAAAAAAACTGAAAGCAAAAGACATTCGTTGAAAGTAGAAAAACAACAAATACAGCAGCAGTGTCTCATTCTGTCCTTACTGATTTGAGATTGCCTATGCAATTTGGCTGTGTCTCCATGTAAATCGTGCGTACTGTTGCACTGATCAATTAATTTACATTTGTCATGACCTCTTCATGATTTTCCAGGCATTTTTTGTTCAGTTTTTTTGTTTAGACTTCTTTGTTGTTCCATTTTCTTTACTAGGTTTTTATTTCTCTAATTGGTTTTCAGTTTCATCTTTGTGTTTTCATCTAATGTGTTTCATCTTTGTCTTGTTTGTCTCACCTTTGTTTGATTGTCCCTGCCTCCAGGCTCCAGGGTGCATATGGGTGAAGTGGCTCTTACAGGTTGTCCTCTCATCTTAAGCTGTCCTTGAATTTCGTGTCAACCAAGGTGTTGGAACCCTGTTTATTTATTTGGCTTTTTAAAGCAGAACTTTGTATGTCAAAAGTGCTTTGACACTTTTAGTAAATCAACACAAGATTATTATATTTTGTCATTAAATGTGTTGTTGCATAGTCATATCCAAGCATTAAAACTGGGATAGGAAACATGTTGCAGTCATTAATAAATACATTTGATAATAATGCATAATGTAAATGAGCCTTGGAGAAATGTGGCCCATCACAGGGGACTTTGACCAATCACAGTACAGTTCATAGACGATGAGACTTGGAGATTTGTGTAACCAAGACTTTGGGATAAGTGAATTAGATTTAATTATCATTTGCGCACATACCAAATACCAATTAGTGATAATCATTTTGACCTCTCCATTTAACCCATCCTGTTTTTTACACACCAGTAGTAAACACACACACACACACAAACCAGGTGGAGAAACTGTTGGCAGCACTTAATCTGTTCCTGGGGAGAAATAGCGGTTGGATACCTTGCTCAGGGGCACACCAGCCCAGGACTTGAACCAGTAAACTCTGGTTACAAGCAGATGTTACCTCAGGTTCTGACGAGCAGTTTGCCAGGGCTGATACAAATAGTCATCTGTCTACAACCCGCATAGATTTGATGATGGTGAATTAAAAGAAAACTTCAGTAAGTGGTGAGGTCTTCCTACATGTTACGTGGCATAATGAAGCCTCAATGTGATCCTACAGACTGTGATCTGAAGCTGCAGCTATAAAGTTGATTATGAATCAAAAGAAAAGAAGAAAAAAAAAAACAGCTGATGAGGATTGAACATGATCGATTAAAGTTCAAACTTGATGGTCGTTTAGAGCTGTGAGGCAGATTTGGGTTATTAATTTCTGGAATAAGGGCTTAACACTTACAGGGATGAGCTACATGTAATTCCATGAGTCACAGGCGAGCATTACTGGTATATTTCATGTGCATGTTTATAGTCACTCCTGCTCACTTCAGGATTGGACAGCAGGGGAGGGATTTTGAATGACAGCCTTTACAGTGTTATCTGATTGGCCAGGCACAGGATCTGGACAGAACCAATGAGAGAGTAGCCCCAGGTCACCTGTTTACCAAAAGTTGAAGGACATACATATATTCTCATGAAACTTATATACAATGTATTTACACAGACACACATACACACATACACTGTGTGAGTAATCAATTTCAATTTCATAATTATTTATGTTTAACAAAAGTTGCCATCTTTTGTCTATATTGCTGATGGTGGTGCCCTAGCACCCCCTATTGATGGACCACCACTGCTATGACCTTGATGTATTTCATTCGAACCTGGACAACACAAACCATCTTAGGAACAAATATTCTCTCAAGTCACCAGTAGGTCTGATGGTGGTGAGTTCTGATTTCTACCGTTGTGGAAATTCTCTGTTGCTGGTGAAGAAATGAAATAGAGACTTCTGCCAGTCGACAAGGTTTTATTTTTCCTTTGCAATGGAGTTCGATCAGCACCCCCGAGTGGTCAAGATGCTGAAAGACCCCGAATATGGGGAGACCTAAACATTTGTACCTGAGGAACACCCCTTTCACATTCTTTTGTCTGCTGCAGGGGTTGGCCCCTCCAGCACGTGTGTTTTACACCTGAGGTATCCTGCAGGATCTTGTATTTAGGTGTAAAGTTGAGTCTAGACATCAAATTTACAAAGACAAGAGGACCTGGTATCTTATGCAAGGAAGGGGGAGATTGGGTGTCTCTAGTGGCTGAAACAAAGAAGTTGAATTTACTATTACAATTCCCCCTTTTGATTATTGATTAATCACAAAAAAAAAAAAAAAAAAAAAATCACAACTTAATTATCCGACACATTAATTCACACAGATTTAAAAATGCATCATCATGGCAGTTGTTTAGGAAATAAAAGATGAGGGAAGGGAAGAAAAGAAAAGAAAAGAAAAGAAAAGAAAAACATTTACAAAATGTCATCAGTCAGGGTCTGAGTTGGGGTGAGGAATGTGAATTGAGGCTGAATTTTGATTGCTGTTGTTAATGTCTTCATGAACATATGTAGAGACTTGTCACGGCTGAACGAGGAGGCAAAATACGTTTTACGGGATTTATTATACTATATACAGGAGTGGATGTGAAGGGTAATACTGGGGAGAAGATAGGTAACAGGATAGCGGGGGCACTCACAGTCAGAAAGAGAGGAGGGGCGGTGACCTCAGTGTCAGGTTCCGCCAGCTGAGCAATCAGAGCCAGGGGGAGGAGGAAAGAGCAGGTATGACAAGGATTGGATTATTTTTTTAGTGAGCACATTAGACAGGGGAATGTTGCATTTTGTCCCTTTGTCAGAGTCACTGTTTGGGCAGGTTTGTAGGTGTAGGCCTCTGTCAGCATTGTCCAACATGATAGGATCAGGATCAGGTGGTGCATGGTGCAGTCCATTGGGGAAAGGTTTGTGTTGTTAATCCTGATGTCTAGTTGGTGGTTGTTGAATTATTCCTCTCCTTGCGCTTGTTCGTCCTCATGTTGTCCGTCTCCGCATCGTCTGTCCTTGCTTCATTCAGGTTGACAGCTGAATTCCTCTGTTGGTTCAGGGACCTTCCTGCAGTGGCTGGCGTGAACCCACGTTGCTCTCTCAGTGATCTTCACAGCAGTATGCGTTGTCAGGAGTACCTGGAATGGGCCTCGCCAACGTTTGGAGTGCCAGTGCTTCCTTCTGAAGTCCTTTATCAGCTTTACCAGGCTGGAAGTCATGAAGTAGTGTAGAAGCTAGTAGTGGAAGGGCTGATTTCACCTGCTGAGAGATTAGCTCACAATGACTTTGGAGGCCATGATTGCCTTTTCATCAGCGGCCACAGCCCTACGACATCTTGGGAGGCCTGCAGCCATGGGATCTAGTTTTGAAGAAAAATAAGCTACAGGCCATAGTTTATTTCCGTGATCTTGCAGCAACACAGAAGTCATGTATGAGTGAAAGGCTTGGTAGGATCAGGTAGACCCAAAGGTGGGGTGGTCTGTAAGGCAAGCTTTAGTGCAGTGAAAGACTGTTCTGCTTCAAGAGTCCATGTGATCTTATCTTGTGATTGTAGACGTTTGCCATGAATGAGGGAAGAGAGTGGAGCTTCAAGAATTGTCTACAATAAGAACACATGCCAAGAAATGACATCATCTGCTTTTTTTGTGATGGGTTTTGGAAGATTCTGGATTGCATCCACCCTTTTTTGTGTAAGAGTCTTCCCTTCAGAAACAAAAAGTTGTCCTAAGAAAACAACTTTTTCCTGGACAAATTGGAGTTTGGACAAGCTGGCTGTGTGACCAGATGTTTCAAGAGTTTTACTGTGTCGGCTTCACATTGCTCTTTGGTTGGACTGTAGATCATAAGGTCATCAATGTACTGTAACAAAGCAGAGCCTGGGGAGAGAACAAGGGATTCAAGACTTTGTCTGAGAGCTTCATTGTAAATAGTGTGACTTTCACAATAACCTTGGCACAGGCGAGTGAACGTGTAGCCTCGCCCATTGAAGTTAAAGGCAAACCAGAACTGACTTTCTGGATGAACTTGAATGCTAAAGAAAGCATTTGAAAGGTCCACCACTGAAAAGAATTTTGCATTAGGTGGAACCTGAGACAAGATGGTGTATGGGTTTGGGGATTTGGGGATCTGGGTTGTACTGCTTGCAGATCTTGAACAAAACGCCATTCTGTTGGTTGACCTTTATCCCCGATTTTCTTAACAGGGAACAAAGGTGTGCGCACTGGAGAGTCATCACAGGGAATAATTACTTCTGCATTAACAGACTCAAAGACTGGTACTATGCCATCGATAGCTTCTTGTTTAAGTGGATATTGAGTCTTGCAAGGTCTAAAGTTTGATTTGGAGTAATGACAACAGGTTCACAGTCTTTGATGAGGCTAACATCATACTTACGAACAGCCCACAATGTCTTAGGGACCTCCTGTAGGGCTGTAATAGCCGTTGCTTGTTCTTTGGACAGAAAAAGATTTAGAAGTGCTCTTAGGTACCAGCTGGATTGTTCTTTGAGTGTGCACAATAGATGGTAAACTCTAAGAGTAACATTGCAGTGTAGGTGAAAAAAAAAAAGATCGATCAGAGGTTTCATGCCAATCGGCTGTGCGCTGACATGATTTTATAAATGGGCCCAAAATCTTCCCAGTTATCTGGTGTGTGTTTTGCAAGTGTGATGTGTGGGACCAAATGATCTGTGGTGTACACATCATTGAGCTGGTGTGAGAGAGACTGATATAGCGCATTCATGTTCTGTCCAATAAATGTGTGTCAGTGTGAGTTTATCAAATCTCTCTCTCAACCAACCTTCCTCATATGGCTCATCAGGTCCTGGTGACACATGAGAGGTGCATTGCAGGTCCTTTGGTGTCATGAAGTCTGTTGAAGCTGCTAAAACACTTTTCCTTGCTTCTGTAACAATCTCAGACTTTTATTTGTTGCAATTTCCATCAATATGAATACAACAGGTTTGGGTTGTGGTTAACAAAGGAGTGGGACAAATTTGGTACTTTGACACCTTCTGGGGTTGAGTTCAGACAAATGCCAAATTTGCACATCAGATAGCAGAATGCATGTTTGAAGCTTGTACAGTGATGTTCTGTTTAACCTGATGAATCCATAGAGAATACATAATTTCTGCTAAGTTTTTATTGTTGGAATGCGAATGCTAAGCTCGCAATGAACTAACTTCACGCGGCCATTAGTAAACAACACACCCATCACCCGGAGGCTGCTTTCATTGTTGTGGGTGATTTCAATCACTCCAACTTAACGACTGTGCTGCCCAAATTCTACCAGCATGTTTCCTGCCACACAAGAGGAAACAAGACTTTGGATCATGTTTCCACAAACATGGCTGCTGCTTACACCGCGACCCCCCTCCCCCACCTCGGACTGTCTGATCACCTTTCTTTGTTCCTCACTCCCAAATATTCACCCCTCATCAACCGTGTCGGGCCATCAGTGAGGACCATCAAGGTGTGGAGTATGTTTGCTTCTCAGGCCACCTGTGGACATTGATAACTATGCCTCCTCTGTTATGGATTACATCACTGCCACTGACTGCCATTGACAGTGTCACGACAGAGAAGCAGATCACCACGTACCCCAACCAGAAGCCATGGATGAACAAGGAGGTGCGACTACTGCTGAAAGCCCGTAACACTGCCTTCAGATCAGGGGATGCACAGGCCTACAGCGCATCCAGGGCAAACCTGAGGAGGGGCATCAAGAAGGCCAAACACTGCTACAAGCTGAAGATAGAGGGTCACTTTTCCAACTCTGACCCCAGACGCATGTGGCGAGGCATCCAGGCCATCACAGACTACAGACCCGGCAACTCCACCCCCACAACCATGGACATGTCATTGCTGAACGAGCTTAACATATTTTATGCTCGCTTCGAGGGTGACAGCGGAGACACCACCACTAAGACAACACTCCCTGCAGACCACCAGCCCCTCTCACTCTCCTCCACTGACGTCCACACAGCACTGAGCCGGATCAACGCACGCAAGGCAGCCGGACCAGACAGCATCCCCGGGCGTGCGCTTAGGGAATGTGCGGAGCAGCTCACCGGGATCTTCACGGACATTTTCAACCTGTCCCTCGCCCAAGCAGCTGTGCCAACATGCTTCAAAGCTACATCCATCGTTTGGGTGCCAAAACACTCCAACCCATCGTGCCTAAATGACTACCGCCCCGTAGCGCTCACACCCATCATCATGACGTGCTTCGAGCGACATGGTCTTGGCACACCTGAAGGACTCCCTCCCACCCACACTGGACCCACACCAGTTTGCCTACTGCAACAACAGGAGCATAGACGATGCAGTCTCCACAGCACTGCACTCTGTGCTCACACACCTGGACAACAGCGACACATACGCCCGATTGCTGTTTGCTGACTTCAGCTCAGCATTAAACCCTGTCATCCCCTCCAAGTTAATCACCAAACTTAAAGCCCTGGGCATCAACACCTCCCTCTGCACCTGGATTATGGATTTTCTAACAAACAGACCACAACATGTGAGATCAGGCCGCACCTGCTCCACCACTGTCACACTGAACACTGGTGTTCCACAGGGCTGTGTGCTGAGCCCTTTCCTCTACTCCCTCTTCACTTACGACTGCAGACCTTTGCATGGATCCAACTCCATCATCAAGTTCGCAGACGACACTACAGTGATTGGTCTCATCAGCAACGACGATGAGACAGCCTACAGGGAAGAGATACAGCACCTGGCCACATGGTGTGCTGACAATAATCTGCTCCTTAACACCAGCAAAACCAAGGAGCTCATAGCGGACTTCAGGAGGGAGAGAAGAAGCACGCATGACTCCATTCACATCAACGGGATTGCCGTCCAGCGTGTCTCCAGCTTCAAGTTTCTGGGGACCCACATCTCAGAGGACCCGTCCTGGACCACCAACACCTCCAGTCTGGTCAAGAAAGCTCACCAGCGCCTCTTCTTCCTGAGGACACTGAAGAAGATCCACCTATCTTCAGCCATCCTGGTGAACTTTTACCACTGCGTGATCGAGAGCATCCTAACAACTGTGTCACAGTCTGGTATGGGAGCTGCTCTGCTGCAGAGCGCAAAAGACTGCAGCGGGTGGTGAAAACTGCCCAGCACATCACAGGGACTCCACTTCCTGCCATTGAGGACGTCCAGAAGAAGCGCTGTCTACGCCGAGCTCGCAGCATTCTGAAGGACCCCTCTCATCCAGCACATGGACTGGTTTCAGAATCCTCAGAACAAGGACCAGCAGACTGAGGAATAGCTTTTTCCCCAGAGCTGTGAAGCTCCTGAACTCTAACCCCCACTGACTCCCCCCTCAACAGCCCCTCCACTCCCACTGCCCACCCCCTCACAACAACCCACCCAACCACACCTATCACTCCTCACTCCCTCACTGTCACTGACCAGGACCGCTACACCATCACCACTGCACTACTGGACTGTTTTGCACACATTCACTTGAACTATCTGTTTGCACAGTACTATATACCGAACATTGCACTAGTTTAGTAATTCTAGATAGCTACTGCTTATTATTTATTATTTATGCACTGTTTAATACCTACTTAATCTGTATTTTGCACTAATGTATCATCTGCCATCTCCTTTATTGTAAATATGTTATAGTTCCTGTTTATAGTTTATTGACATTTAACGCACAAATTCATCTGTATAATATGTTCATAGTACATATATCTGCTCACTCACCTGTATATATGGTCTCACCTGTACATAGGTCCTCATCTCAAAGACAATAGCCAATAACTAACGACTCAGATGAAACTAAATCAGACAATAGCCAATATCTAACGACCCTTTGACGACTTAACGACTCATCTAACCTTTTAGTTAACAACTCACACCCCCTTCCTGTCCAAACCACACCCCATGGACCAAGAACCTGACAGAGTTTATAAGTCCCAGACTCTCCACCAGTCAAACAGAACTGAAGAAGCCTCTTGGATGAGAGGCGAAACGTCTTCAAGAAATTCAACTAAGTCCAGTTGCCTTTTTTTACTACATTTTTGGCCACTTGCTGCTTATTGCACTTCTGGTTAGATGCTAAACTGCATTTCGTGGCTCTGTACCTGTACATGTGTAATGACAATAAAGTTGAATCTAATCTAAAATGTGTACTGAACATATGTTAGAGAAGTAGCATATCTATTAACTCAGCACTCATTAAATTGTGTAACACGTTCACTATAACTAGTGTCAATGTTGACAAACATTTGTCACCATGTGTATTACATCTGTGTGTTTGTGTGTGATAATGTGGTGCAGTACCTTCTTACAACCTCACAAGTTGATTAGCAGGAGTCAGCAGGAGTGCATCCCCCTCCGACCACCCCGACAATCCTCAGTCCCATGTGCTTACTGGAGTTGATGTTGTTGTTTTTTTTTTGTTTTTTTTTCAGTGTACAAATTGGTCACAGAGGTAACAGGCATAATTGGGAAACCTGCTAGTTCTTCTTTCCCAGTTCTTGCTTCTGCCACATCTTTTCCCTCTGTGTCCATGACTTGGTTGTCCATGTTCTCAGACTGTGTTAATCATGGCCAGTGCTGCCTAGGAAGTTCCCTCCATTCTCTCCTTCTTTCTTCTCCTGGATTGTGATGATGCAGTCTATGTGCAACTGGAGAAGACCGGTTTTGTTGTAGAATGTTGTCGTGGAGCAGACACATCAGGATGACTTTTTTGCATGGAGGAGTCTGTTTTTCTTGTCTGGGTGTTGTAGAGTTGTATGTTGATAGGACTGAAGGATGAATCAGTGAGTTGCTGTCAAGGTCTGGATCCAGCTTCAGAGCTTTCAACTGTGAAAACAGAGAAGAAGATATCTGCAAGTCTGTTGTTCTTTGTGTGTGTAAATTATGTTTTTCATTTTTCTAATTTTTCTCAAGAAAAAGGTAATTTCTTCATTGTTTTCTCAATTTACACCTCTGCTTCCCCTTTCCACATCCACAAACGTTCTTTCTGACCTTCCATAATTTCTCAGCTTTTCACACTTTCTTTTTCCTTCCAATTACACTTTCATTTACCTTCAAATTTTTTTTTTTTAACCCGAGGGATTCCCCTTTTGGCAATCCAAAATCAGCTATCCAGACACTTAAATAGTTTACACTTTTATCCCCATATTTCCTTCCTATAACATCCACAATCGGCTCCTCTGGAGGTCCAACATCGACAGAGATTTTACTCCCCATTTCAATTGGTGGTCGTGCACAACTATTACGTTACAGATGTCTCTGTAAAGGACCACTTCGTTTAAGGAACAAGTGTCAAAGACCTGGTCGCTTCGTTTAAGGAACAAGTGTCAAAGACCTGGTCGCTTCGTTTTAAGGAACAAGTGTCAAAGACCTGGTCGCTTCGTTTTAAGGAACAAGCGTTAAAGACCTGGTCGCTTCGTTTTAAGGAACAAGCGTTAAAGACCTGTTCATTTGTCTGTGCTACAAGCGAAGGAAAAAGCAAATCACTTCGTTTAAGGCTACAAGTGATTTAAAAAACCCCAATTGCTTTGTTTAAGGCTACAAGCAATAAAAAGCAGACCGATTGTGGATATGTGAGAAATGGAAATATTTAGCCAATTTTAAACCCAAATTTTAAAGAAAATAAACTTAAATGTCAATATTTCAGTGATCACCAGATGAATTTCGCTGAATTTACGTTCATGGAAATCGCAGCGGCGATGATCTGGGGCGATGATTTTGAGGTTGGAGGCTGGAGAGTTTTTCCTTCCAGAATGGCCTGTCACTGTTCACGACGATCGCTCAAGGGATTCCACTTCTGACACTAAATTGTTGTGGAAATTCTCTGTTGCTGGTGGAGAAATGAAATAGAGACTTCTGCCGGCCAACAAGGTTTTATTTTTCCTTTGCAAAGGAGTTCGATCAGCACCCGAGTGGTCAAGATGCTGAAAGACCCCGAATATGGGGAGACCTAAACATTTATTACCTGAGGAACACCCCTTTCACATCCTTTTGTCTGCTGCAGGGGTTGGCCCCTCCAGGAAGGGTTTTTTTCACGCTCTTTTGTCTATTGCCGGCATTGGCGCCGACCCCCCGTTGGTGTGTTTTACACCTGAGGTATCCTGCAGGATCTTGTATTTAGGTGCAAAGTTGAGTCTAGACATCACAATTTACAAAGACAAAAGGACCTGGTATCTCATGCAAGGAAGGGGGAGGTTGGCTGAAACAAAGAAGTTGAATTTACTATTATACTACTGTCTAACTAAGTGTGACTATTGTAAGCCTTTATCTTAAAGTCAGCTTTATGAATTTATCAGTATTTACTCAAAGAGAAGTGGCCAAGGATTAGAAATTTCCCTTACAAGACTTAATAATCAATTACTTTGGGAGCATTCTTGATGACTAGAAATTTAAATTCTACCCTTTTCTTCTCCTATTGATTTTATTCTATTTGTTCTATTACTCCCAGAACAATGACCTTCTCATCCATTGTCTCCATAGTAACCATTTGCCATGTCTCTTCAAAAGACCCTTGACAAAAATTGACAGCATGTGCATGTAAGTGTTATCGTTTCACATTAAGACAGCAAATTAATGAGCAGAATGAGAGGAGATGGTACATTTCAAGAGCCGAGTGGGCTGAACCAGTGTAGTCGGTAATTAAACCTGTGACCTTTTTAAGTGTTATCTTGAAGGAGTTGCTTTGGTGAAGCCTGGGACTACAGGGCCTGTTCCGCTCTCACTCACAGTGATGTGACCAAAGAAAAAAAATCCATACAGGGCTTGGGCAATGGGTCAGGTGAAACAGGTTAGTAGGAAGGACATGTGAAAGGCTATAAAGAAGGACGAGAAAAGTTCCACATGAAAGTGACAATGAACCAACCATCTTCACTGTCCCTTTAGTGGAACCAAATGTGTGGCTCATTCTTGACATCATGATGTTAAAACTGACTTCACAATGTAATGGTAAGGGAAAAATGACACTCCATGTCTGTATTGATCACTTTTCAGTCTTTTTAGCACCAGGATGCAGTTTTAGCAGGTAAAACGACAGCTCAGTTTACAGCTACATCTGTCTGTCTGTCTATCTAACTGTCTTACAGGAGTATATCAGTATAAATGAAATTCAAAGTAAAGAAATGACTTCATGTTTACATCATATTCAAAGGTAACCATGTTTCATTCTGAACTTCTCAGCATTACACTGGGATCCAGGAGAAAAGCTAATGTGACTGTAAACACCAAGAGAACTGGTCACTTGTAATGGTGAACACCTGAGATTCCCCCCCTTAAATGGGAAAAGAAGGAAAAAAGATTCTTCTTCATGTAAAGCGTTTGCATAATATGAATAAATTACCTTTTCCTGTAGCGTATAAAAACAAAATAGGAAAATATTGACTTGCTGAATGTGCAAATTGCACACTACAGACCAACACTACACACTGATTCACTCCAGAGACACTTTTATGTATTTGTCTGTGTGAGCTCCCTGTGTGTGCATGACAACCACAGCATGGTTATATTTGACACACAGACTTCAGAGGTAAAACCTGCTGTGGTTGTTTATATTTCTGCCAACTGAAGAATGCCTTCATATTCAGATTCTAGATTTGAAGCTTCAGGAATGTGATTAATACATGACAATTGGATGTTTTATTTTAAGGTCAGATTATTCCATGTAAGGGTTGAACAGAACAACTAGGACTTAATTTGTGCGCAAAGAATATCATTCTTGTTCTAGAATGAATGTGTTTTTTCTTGAGCATTTATCATTTTTGCTTGAAAAAGATACGATTTTTTTTAAAGAGAAAAGGTCTGACCTCTCTTTACTCCCTGAGCCAGAGCAATAACAGCGGTGGTTT
Organism: Brachirus orientalis; assembly: GCA_016785285.1. Classification (NCBI taxonomy): domain Eukaryota; kingdom Metazoa; phylum Chordata; class Actinopteri; order Pleuronectiformes; family Soleidae; genus Brachirus; species Brachirus orientalis. The sequence goes on from JAFBJR010000396.1 coordinate 710,990, forward strand.
TAATAGATTGGTCATCATACTACTGGTCATGTAACTTCCTCTACATGCATTTACAGTTCTGAACATTTACACTTTCTTTTCTTTTCTGCCTCCTGATATCCTTTCGGTCTCCTCTGAGTAATTCTTTCCATCTGTTCTGTCTCTGACAGTAGGCTGTGTTGTCTTCACTCCTCTGTCCATCTGCTGTCATTGGTCATTTATGAACATATCAATGTCATCTAGTGGAGGTCCTGTTCACGCTGCTGCTGCTGCTGCTGCTGCTGCTGCTGCTGCTGCTGCTGCTGCTGCTGCATAAGAGCTGTCAGTTGTAGCATTGATTGCACAATCGGGCAGGAGTTAATGGCTCATATCCTGGCGGGTTTTTGTTCTTATTCATCCCTGAGGTCCATTGATATCACTCAGCCTCGTCTCTCAGAAAAAATAAAATCCTAAATTAATAAATAAATAATAAAAAGGCAATTTTAGTATTATGTACATTGGTATATTATTTCATACATTCGATATCAACATTCCTAACATTAAGTAGTTAACAATAACATATTTGTTTATTATCCATCTGTCTGCACCTATTATCTTCTTCAATTTAGAGACTATTTTATTACTAGTTGGTTATGTATGCACTAACTAAGATTTTACTCATCAGTTATGCATTGCCTTACTTTTAAAGAGAATTATTTACTTTTATGACTTGCCCGTCTCTATCTGCAGGTGGAGGGCAGAATGTTCATCTCAAACAATATATGGGAAACAATACATTTGTACATTCACAAATGTCATTATAATGTTTGAATGTAATGTGATGAATTGCTAATGCGGGGTTCACATTTGAGGCAAAGTGGTCACCAGGAGGATTAATAGGGGTTGTTGGTTGTGTCATGTAACATAAAGTGCCATCACCAGACCACAGTCTCAGACCAAACATCAGGGCATTTGCTGCACATTGTTGCTCATTTTCACACTAAGAATATATTAAAATAGGGCAGCAACAAAACACTGATTAATAAATGATTACTCTTTTAATAAATGAGTTGACAACTGTTTGGCAATAGAATATTTAATATTTGGCTGAATATCTTTGTCTTTGTTTTGAGGTTTGGGAAACATTCACCTTCATTTCCTGACATTTTTTGAACCAAACCTCTAATTATTTAATGAAATGAAATAATCTAATAATAAACTAATAATGAAGATAACTGTTAATTTTACTATCACACTGGTATAAATATTTGTAACAATGTAAATAAGTAATGTAATTTTAGTTATGAAACATAAGCTCACACATCTGTGGTTTGCAACAGCAACATATGATCCAGCTTTATTTATATTTTCAACTGCTTTCCTACCTTTCTTAACACTCTTATTGTAGATGTTATATTGTTGTGGGATTTCAAACCTCCACAGTGAATTTAGAAACCTCATTAAAAACACTTTTTTTTGATCAGGATACAAAAGTCTAGTTTTTATATCAAGTGTACATCACTAATCAAGCTTAAATAAAGCTGCATACACAAAGTAAATATAAGTAGCATCTGAAATATGCTTAAAGAATCACAATCAAATGGGGAAATTCATAATAAGATGGTTATATACAGTATTTCGCAGTGGAAACACCCAGAGGTTCACAGAATCTACAGTGTACTCTGAAATTTAAACATGGTGGTTTTTAGGCTGCAGGCATTTTATCAGATGTGACACCAGGAAATTTTCATTTCATATTATTGTGAATCGTGCATACAGTACATAATGAGAGGCAAACTATTCTTGTATTCTTCTGACCATATTACTGCTCAGCTGACGACCATGAGGAGGAGCAACATGTCTTCTCTGAGGTGGACAACTTGGACGTCACAACAGAACAGAACTATATACAAAACATTCTGTGTTGATATGCTGATTATGCATTATCCACAAACAAACAAACAAAACAAAACAAAGATGCAAAATTAAGGGAAAGTCTTTATGTCAGCCATAGGTTTGGCTCATTTAAGTGGAAATTCTGTTCCATTGTCGTTGCCTAAATAAATCCCAGTTACCATAGTAACTGGGGCTGGTGAACAAGTCTGCTATGGACCAGGCTAACTGTTGAGCTTTGTTTAAGTTTGTCTCAAAGAATGTCCAAAAGGTGGAAACAAACTCCCAAAAGACCTTTCCATCAGACAAATTCCACACTCAGTCACTCCATGTAACAATAAAAATAAAGCCTATTACAATCATATGTCAGCATTTTCATTGTCTTCAAAATAAATAAATTAAAACCTTAAAAACATCGTTAAGGTCAACCAATCAAATGGAACAAGTGGCAACTGAAATTTCATTCCACAAAGACCTCCATCACCCAACTCTGTCTCTGATTGGTTGGTAAAAAAAAACGTGGCCAGTTAAAGTCAAGTCTATTTATGTGGTAAAGAGTGAGACCAAAAAACCTGCAAGGAGAGTCAGAAAGAAAGAGAAAAGAGTGTGAGGGAGACATAGCCATAACAAAGCCATAATAATACTGATATATTTACATGTCATGCTCATATCTTATCTGTCATATAAAAGGACAGTGATGTTTGTAGGACCTGAAAAATATTTACAGCTGTTCTATTTAAAGTTTCCTTTTCCAGTTTGTCTTGATGTCTCTTCTACACTACTGCAAATATCTTTTTTTCTACTAACCTTTTTCTTCTTACTTCTGCATTACTTTGTTTTTGTGAAGATAAGCAAATAATTTAAAAAACATTCTAAAATTTCATTTCATCTAGTGGGCTGGATATTAATGTTGGTGGGCCGCCAATTGCTGACCACTGCAGTAGACTGTGCCCGATTGCTCCTTTTGTTTAATTAGATTCCAGTATTATTTTTAAAATTTTAAAAATACAAAAATAAAGTATTTTATTTTGATACTTCCTGTGGCTGCTGTATTTTGTAGATTAGTGTGATACAGCTATTACCTGCATATTTGGTATCTTATTTTAGAAAAACATTTTGATGTATTTTTGCCCATTTTAGCCCACACATTAAATCACTGTGCATTTGTTTCTGACAAAGCAAGGACATGACAGGACGTGTTCATTAAAAAACTAAACAAATAAACAACCAAAAACACAATGGGAGCAGTGGTGAAATAAACATTAGATAAATCATTCATCTTGCAGGTCCAGCAAGTTTTAATGAATTCACTTTTTTAATTGGGCTGAGTTTTGACAACCTCACATCCTGTCTGGACTGATACAGTTTTTACCCTCGCTTGTATGGTTCTGACACATCTACAGCTTCACGTACTTCTGAGAAGCTACTTAATCAGCCCACTCAATTAGATTCAGTTTTGTACAAAAGTTTTAATTAGGGCTGTTATTTTTAATCTGTGTGCCTTTTGACAAAGGCAAGAAAGAGATCAGGCAAGATACAGACAGCGAGGGAGAAAAGCTGATAATTCGCTGCCCTCCACTTCCTCTTCCTCTTCCTCCTCATCTCACATGTGTTTTCAATGAGTCATCATCATATGACTTGGCCAGATTCTAATCAGCCTCCTGCACCTGCTGCTGGTTTCCACACTGTAACGCTGACAAACACCAAAGATAATCAAGGTTGAAAGGTAATCGCTGCAGTGCCCAAAAAACAACAACAGGGCCTGGTCCCATAGTACACCTCTGTCGATGACATGTAGTCCTAATTAATTGTCAGTTTATTTGATTGGGTGATAACAGCTCCCTGCAGATCAGCTGTCTTTAATTTTCCATCAGCTCACTCCATTAGTAACACCAGTAATTTTATTTTTATCTGTATTTACTGACTTATTTGTCCGTGCATAAATAGTTTTCAAATGAAGGTAGAGTACACACTGAATGCTTCACTCATCTATGTTAAGAAACTAAAAAGAATGTTTCTTAAAATGACAAAGAAAACTATTATTAGGTAAGGTAATACACTGTGTGTTGCTTTCCAAACCACTCACTCCGCTGCACCAAAGTCTCCAAAGACAATCCGGGTGGTGAGACAGTAGGATTTGTTGAGGTAACACAAACGTACAGACTGATACCGACTGGTCTGTTACAGTGCATTCACACTGAACTTGGTGCAAATTATTTGTGAGATGAAATCACAGTACATACAAAGACAATGCAAAGAAGTAAATTGAGTGAAATTTACATGACATTACGATGTAAAAGCCAGTGAGCATTGAGATCCACCCAGTGTCCCAGTATTGAATCAGGAATGGACGACAGGTGTTGTATGTGGGCACCCAAAGTGAGCAAGGCTGCAGGAAAAGAGAGAGGGTGGGCCTAAAAAATGAGTGATTTGTAATGCTTGGCTACTTCTGACAAAATGTGTGTCTCTTGATTCAAGCTCTCTCACTCTCATTCAATTTCTACCGCTTTATCCACATGAGGGTCGCGGGGGGCGCTGGTGCCTAGCTCCAGCTGACATAGGGCGAGAGGCAGGGTACACCCTGGAGAGGTCGCCAGTCCATCACAGGGCCACATAGAGGCAGACAACCATTCACTCTCACATTCACACCTACGGGCGATTTAGAGTGTCCAATTGGCCTAATCCCCCTTGATTCAAGCTGATGGTCACAATGTTGTTGGATGGTTTTTGGCTGTTTGTTAGCTCTATGAACACACACAAGAGCAGTGGGCAGCACTTATCTGCACCCAGGGAGCAATGGGCGACTGGGTGCTTTGTTCAGGGGCACTGAAGGCCTTGGCCTGTTCTGGGATTTGAACTGGCAACCCTGGTCAGAGTGAAGCAGGAGTAAGCTGACTATTACAGCCCAGACTTTTTAAACAGTAAAGAACAAGAACAATTAAAGTGTCTGAGCTGTGCACATTTTTTAAAACAGTTTATCCTTGTTGGACGATGATGAGCAGGTCTTATCACATTGGCTGGAAGTCCCTTTCAACATCACCACAAAGCAAAACCTTCAGCAGACAGGAGACAACTTTCATTCGGACTGAGTGACGAGTGGTAATTGGAAAGCTTAATTGGAGAGATGGCATCTTGTTAATTGAATTAGCAGCAAAAGAAAAAAGAAACTGCCAATTCAGGACAATGTCATAGCATGACATTGAGAGATGGAGATGGGAAAAAATGAAGAAAAAGAGGCGCGGAGGAGGACAAGAGGCTGATAGATAAACGGTAATACATGGAAACGTGAAGAGATGTGGACAGGCAGATATAAGCATCCAGCATCTGAGGAATAAAAAGATGGACAAGAGGACTCTTCTGAGCGAGTGGATGACTTATTTCAGCAAAGATAAGTGTTGAAAGAGAAATATGAGATGTTGAGTGGAAAGAAAAAATGAAAAAAATATGATGGAGGTGTTAAAAAAAAGGGACTGAATATACCTGTGGAAAAAATATCATGTTACACACACACACACACACACAGTTGACCATTATCTCACGAGGCAGAATCTCAAGTGACAAAGCTCATGGCCGATTATTGTTATAACTAAGTGAACTGTGTCCTGCTTCTGACACCTCAATGTCTGTGTGTGAGAAACACAATGTAACAATTATTTTCATCCTCAAATTAGCTCTCTCTCTAAATGGCTCTTGTCTCATAGGTATGTGTGTTCGGGAGGTCACAGTGAGAATAAAACACTGATTTAAAAAAAAAACAGACTAGGAGAAATGGTGCGAGAAGGATTTAATGTTAAAAATGACTCTGTGTTTTGGATTTGGATTGAAACTTTTCCTGCTGTTGGGAATGGGCCTATACAGGTCAGTTGTGCAGCTTGTCCTCTAAAACAAACTAGAAGAACTGATGTGACAGCAGAGGATCAGCAGCTGTATAACTTGTCTTGTCTGACCTCTCTCACGTTTGACCCTGGGTTATGTATTGAAGTTTCTAACTAGAGCCACAAACTATCAGGAAAAAGCAATTACAATCACATGTCAGGCTTAGTGATACAGAGCACCATTTGAGCCTGTCATGTTTGTCACAGCCAAAATAATCCAGGATATTAACATGTTGTATGTTATATCAGTTATTCATCACTTAACTTGCTTTATTGTGTTTTATTTGTTTGCTAGTGAATGAATAAGAGTCAACTGCAAAACACTAGAAACTTGCAGGTAGAAAGAAATTAGTGGTGGACATTCAAACCATTGTCTAATGAGTTCACACACTGCTGATCAGCTCCACATGACTCAGTCTGTATTTCTCCGTGTGGTGATGTTTAAATGTGTTGTCTGGTAACACATCGGTAACATTTTTACTGCTTTGTTCTAGAGCGTCAACAATGGAATAATATGTTCTATGATTTCAGGTTCTTAAATGTGAATAGGTTCTGGTTTCTTGGCTCCTCAATGACACTAAAATTTGGGTTGTGGATGAAACAAGACATTTAGGACATCAGAAAAATAATGTGCATATTACTCAGTCATGAAAATAAATGTTGCAGTATTTGTTTTTCTTCTTTTAAACCAGTTTGACTTGATAATGTTAGCCTACCACCTTCAAAAATAAAACATGATTCAATGACATCAACAATTCTTGCTGGACACTTTAAATCATTTTACTGACAGCGGGGGTATTTTAAGACATTGATTTTTTCTGAAATGTAGTTTAAAGAATTCTATAAAAGTGACTCCATGATTGCCAAAATGACAAGTGAGTCACAAAAATAAAAATGGAATCTCTTGAGTTTGCCAAATATATAGATTTGTCTTATTTTATTTCTCCCTTTGCTGGTTTCTCAAACTCTTCAACCCTGTGTCTTCTCTCCTTAACTCATAATTTCTTCATATCTATCCATAAAACTCCTTCCACTGTTCTCCTCCCTGAATGGTTGTTCATCTCTGTGCGTTGGCCCCACAATAGAATGGCAACCCGTCCAGGGTGTACCCCTCTTTTTGCGGATACGCAAGTCAGCTAGGATGGGCTTCAGCCCTGCGCAACCCTCATGTGGAGTATAAAGCCGTAGATACTGAGTGAGTGAGAGCGAGACAGTGCTCTCCTCCCTCCTCCTCTTCCTCAGCTCTCTCTCCTTTCCTGTCCCCACATCCCTCCACCTCCCTTTAGTTCCTGTCTGTCAAAAGTGCTCCTATAACAGGATGCTGCTGCATAACAGAGGCCATTATGTAAATGTAACTTTTATTCAATGTTTTAAAAAAGGCTGCCTTTGTCAGGGGCCAAATAAATCGCCATCCGGTGATACACATAGAAGGGATGACACATGAGAGACAATATAATAGTTTTTATAAATGCATTTATGTTAGTGGGACATTTTATAGGACTGTATATGATTATCTTTAGCAGTGGAACAGCCTATGACATGATTAAGTTATAGTTAAATGAGGTACTTTATATTTCTTTTGTGTTTCCTCTCTTGTATTTGAAATGTTATAATGTTTTATCTGATTACATGCTGCTGTAACAATTCCTATTCAACTTCTGCCGCCACAAAAGAGATACAGATTTATGTCTGAGACACAAGAGGTGAGTAACGTTTCTTATCATTTGTATGTTTTAGAAGTAACAAAGAAAAGCACCCACAGTACAAATTTTACATACATTTTTAAACCATATGTTGTAGTTTGACATACAGTATTCCAAGTATTTTCTTTCCTTTAGTTTCTATCTCTGATCAGTGGTAAAGCCTTACATAGTCACCTGGCCTCATTAGTAAAGTCATTATTTCATTTTTGCTTATGCTGCACTTGATCTGTGAATAGAAATCTGACTGGTGATGTGTAACTTTGCCCTCCCTGTTGTTTTCCACTGTGTGTTTACTTTTACCGGCTGAGTACAGCTGCAGCACCACTTTCAAGTTGCTTGTGGAAATATTTTGGTAAAAAGTGATTATGACGAGGCTGTGTAATTTAGTACATTAATAATAATAATAATAATACTTTTTATTTACAGGTGCCTTTCAGGACACTCAAGGTCAATGTACAGAGTAAAAGGACAGTACAAAATGCAGATGTCAAATTAAATACAACAAACATGTTGGCAAATTTTTAACATGGTGCTCTGCAGATCAAATTTAAAAACACATTTAAACATTCAATTTCTGGTTAACAAATTAGTAAACTGTCTCTTTAGTCTCTTTATAAACTTTTACATCAGTGCAAAGATATGGACACTCTGGCCTCTAGGTTAAAGATACAGTTCCACAGTGGCCCACATCAATACACTTCTATATGATCAAAGGAATTTTAAATAACTGAGTGACATGCTGTTTATACACAGTATATAAACACAAACATGTCAATGAGGACGGTGTGACCTGTGTGAGCTACAACTCATTCTATTTCCTAGGTTTGCGTGTGCACACGTGTGTGTGTGTGTGTGTCCTAAATGTGTTTACATAGTCACATTGTGGGGACCTGTCTTCCTAATGGGGACAAAAATCAAGCCCTGTAAAGGTGAATACAGGTTTTATGTTGGATGATTTTAGGATTAGGTTAAGTTTGAGGTTAAGGTTAATGTTAGGGTTAGGTCAGTAGTAGTTAGAGTAAGTCTCCAGGAAATTAATGTACATCAATGTAATGTCCTCTGAAGTCAATGAAACCAGACTGCGTGTGTTAATCTCGTATATACCTCAGCATATGTGAAGATTGGGATAGTGTCCATGTAGGTGTGGAGGCTTAAGAGTGTATCGGCAACACTTGCATGATAGGCATACATACAGTATATGCACAGAGAATGCTGCATATACAGTATAATTCAAAGAAAACTTAGACACATTTCACATTACATATTCCATACATTCACTCCCATCTTGTTGCTTCCTCCTGTATCTTTATGGAAATTGACTGCAGACAGGGATTGGCTTTTTATGTGAGATTTATGTTGCATCTGTGTGTTTGTGAGTATGTGCGTAAATTGAAACCAGACAGGGATTGTGTTTTTATGCCTATTTTATTGGACGGCCTCTATTCCTGTCAGGACAGAGTAAAGAGAGGAGAGCGTGACAGCTAAATCAAAGAGGAGTTAATTTTGAATTAAATAATTAAATTGTATAGAAAGGAAATCACTTTGTAAGGACAGGGAGGGGTAGAGAAGGTAAATGAGCCAGAGAGAATGAGTGGGAGAGGCAAAGAAGAAATGAAGGGATTATGAGAGTAGTGAAGGAATCACTGAGAGGGAGGAAATTCAAGTGAGTTAAAAATAAAAGAAAAATGAGGGAGAGAGGCTGATGAACATAATAACATTAGGGAGACAAGGAGGAGATGAAAAAAGAATGACGAGGAAAAGGGAGGAGATCAAAGAGGGTTTTTTGTGAGTGATACATTGTCACCTGTTGACAGGCGTGGCCCATAAAACACACACTCACACAGATGACCTTACAGCATTAAACGTGTCAGATGCCACACACCCTGACAGGCACACACCTGGGCTCAAGTCTCTCTCTTTCTGTTAGTCTCTTTGTTACTGACCACCACCATCGCCTCCACCTCTTAGAGAATTTTGCCTCAAAAACTTGAACTATGGCACTTTTGTTGACATGTCAGCAAATGAACATAATGTGCAAGAAAGTATGTTTCCTACAAAACATAATTGGAGAATTCGGTTGTGTGGGAATGGGAAACAGGTTTCTGCATGCACGCACGCACGCACGCACACACACACACACACTGGTTTCCATGACTTCAGAGGACACTGCAGTGACTGACATTAATTTCCTGAAGGCTCACTCTAACCTTAAAACCATAATTACTAGTGCCCTAACCCTAACCCTGACCTTAACCTAACCTTAGCTTAACTTTAAAACATGTCTTCTCCTTAAAATGTACTAATTTATATAATGGTGACTTGATTTCCCCCCCAAAATGAAGCCAAGTCCCCACATTGTGACAGCGTAAACAGATTTAGGTCCCCACAACATAAGGAAAAGCAGTTACACACATACACACAAAGAGAAAGCAAAAGAGGAGGAGGTGGAAAATGAAAGGTGAATGCAGAGTGGAGGAGTATGCAGTGAGGAGAGCTATTGAACAGAAGGTGAAAAGGATGTAAAGTGTTGGGTGACTGATTGGCAATCTGCACATCTGTGTCAGCCCCGCTGTCCTCGGCAGAGAGAAAACAGCTTATTTTTCTTTACACTCCCTCCACGATGTCTCAAATTTTTCTACTATTTCTACTCTTTCATCTACTTTGTCCTTCTATTTTATCGTTGCACTCTCTCTCTCTCCAGAGAAAGCTGCATTAATTTGCTTCAGCTGATTGCTTTGAAGCGTTTCATATAGCAAACATGACTCTCCCATTCTACTGCTCTCCCCTTCTCCCTTGACTCTTCTTTTTTTCCAACCCTCTTTCTCATTCTCTCACTCCATATTTTTCTCTTTTAGCATAATTTCCAATTTCAGTCTCTCACCTGTAAAAAGCAACAACAGCCACTGTTTACTCATATTTATCTCTCCTGGCTCTTTTTTTTTTAATTAAGGTTTGAATTATTCAGTGGCATGAAGTGAACAATATCTTCACAAACACTTCCTATACTCCAGGCTGCTTAAAGAACAAAATTCAAAAAAGTGTATACTTACTATACTAGGAAAAGTGGTAATTTTACATACAATTAAAAAGTACAATTTACTTTAATGGCCACTTGTGATGTGAGCATGATATTCACCTTACTGTGTGGAACATGTTCAAACTGTTTATGTTGAAAGTAGCATAAACAACAAATATTAACTGTTTGATATTAGATATAATCGCCTCATCTGCCACTTTATTTGGTATATAAGACACCTAATAAAGTGGCAGGTGTTTCACTTGATGTGGTCTCTTGCAGGTGTGACATGTGGTTTCAAAAATGTCTTCTGCATACAGTACCTTGGATGTAATGAGCGGTGATTTGATATAGTGCAGCCTTTCTATCATCTCGACCTGTCTTGCATCTCCTCTGGCCTCTGACATCAACAAGGCATTTTCACTCAGAGAGCTGCTGCTCACTAGATCATTTCTTTTTTTTGTACCATTCTCTGCAAATAATCGAGATGGGTGTTGGTGAAAATCCCAATCGATCAGCAGTTTTTTCAAATATCAGAACATCTAGCACTAACAGCCATGCCACATTCAAAGCCACTTAAATCACCTGTCTTTCCATATACTTTGCTCAGTTTGAAAGTCAGCAGTTTGTCCTGACCATGTCTACATACCTACATGCGTTGAGTTGTGATTGGTTGATTAGATAATTACATTAACAAGCAATAGAACAGTTGTATCCAATAAAGTAGTCAGTGAGTGGACAGTTCCTGTGATTGTGTCTGTGGGCTCTAATTTCGTAGACCAGGCCAGGCGCAGCGCACAGGCGCATTTTGCAAGTTTCGTGCACAGCGCAGGGTGCGCAGCCGGGCGCAACTAGGCGCAAGTACTCCTCTGTCCCGCCTCCATCTCTCCTAGCAGCAAGTAGCAAAGAGGGGAGAGAAGGCGTGACTGGGTTTAACACAGTCTTCACCCATCAAATGAGCTCCTCTCCTCACCTTTAAATGCGCTGCAGTGAGGTGTAATGCAAGTTTCATTTCGTCATGGACGAAGGAGACATTTGTAGCGTCAGATGAAGGAAAACTGATGTTCTGGTCCGGGAGGTCCAAGCTCACAGTGGCCGAATATATGATCACATGAACAGACCTCCACAGGCTGATGATGCAAAATGAGCCAAAAGGTGGTTGCAAAAGGAGGTGCAGCAGGTGGTCCCTCCTCGCCCCTGCGCTCTGCCTGATTGCCACTAGACTGGTTGCCTTGAGCTTTGAGTAGCTAGGGGCAGCATAGCGCAGCCCGCGCAGTGGTAATTTGGTGCAGCGCAGCGAATTTGGCAATTTGGTAGACCAGGCGCCGAAATGGGTGGGTGCTTGGCGCAGATTCAGCTTGGCGCAGTGACAATTTCGTGCCAAAAGGCTGCGCTGAAGGTGCGCAGAAAGCTCGCCAACTCAAACCTGGTCTAGTCTCGGCGCAAGGCGAAGCGCAGCCGGTCTAGTGGTAATTTATTGACTGTCCTGTCACATCTGATGTCAGATCAAAGGCAGTTGGCACGTGTCATGGAATTTCATCAACGCAGCTGAAACTGTGATGCAAACTAATGACCTCACAGTTCTCTCAGCCAACCACAAACAGCCTCGGCATCTCTTCTCTCAAAAAAATTCAGTGCATTCTTTGTGGCATGTTGCGTGCAGCAGCAGAGCAGGGGCGAGGAGAGACTCACAATTTACTCAGTCACATTAAAGATACATAAAATTACTCATGAAACAAAATTAGGTTAACATCAATTTTATTGATTGATTGAACTAGTCTCCTTCTTATAATAATATTGGTAACCTCCTTTTGGCTCCTTTTGCATCATCAGCCTGTGGAGGTCTGTTCATGTGATCATATATTTGGCCACTGCGAGCTTGGACCTCCCGGACCAGAACATGACTGCGCCTCGCTGCAGCGCATTTAAAGGTGAGGAAAGGAGCTCATTTGAAAACCCAAATGTGAAACCCAGTCACGCCTTCTCTCCCTTTCTTTGCTACTTGTTGGTAGGAGAGATGGAGGTGGGACAGGGGGAGTACTTGCGCCCGGCTGCGCACCCTGTGCAAAACTTGCAAAACGCACCTGCGCTGCGCCTGGCCTGGTCTGGTTTAATTAGAGCCCAACCAGGTTGGAGCTGGTGAAAACACACCTTCAGCGCAACCTTTTGGCACGAAATTGTCACTGCCAAGCTGAATCTGTCGACACATCCCCCTTTTGCGCAGCCACACCCGTCTCTGCTTGCCTCGGTCTACCAAATTGCCAAATTTCACTGCGCAGCCCGCGCAGTGGACGGAATTACCACTGCGCGGGCTGCGCCACCTTGCGCTGCGCCACGAAATTAGAGCCCTGTGTGCTTGCAGCTGCTATGAGGCTTTCATGAGGAGGAGCCCTGACCAGCATAAGTGAGCTTTAAGTGCAAAATGACTGTCTAGACGTTCAAAGGGATTTACAATATGAGCAACATGCAACACCCTTTGTATTGTATACTGCTAATTCAGATTAAAGAAAGGATTAAAGGAAGAAACCTCAGTCAGAGCATCCTGATTCTTCCCAGCATGTAAATAAATGTAAAGAGCGTGTATAGGCCTGACCTCGCAGATCTATACATGTTCTTATACACCTCTCCATATCCTTATTTCCTCCACAAGTGAGTACCACTGATGTAGTCCAGTCAATTTACCTAATCCGTGTGCACACTGTTGGGTGCATCAACCATTATGCATCTCTGTACCATGCACACTCACCTTCACAGGCAATTTACTGCACATGCCTTTCACATCCTCACACCCCCCCCCCCCCCCCCCCCCCCCCCCCCCCCCCCCCCCCCCCCCTTTCACATCCTCACACCCCCCCCCTCCCCCCCCACTCTGTGCAGCACTCTGTGCAGCCGCTCCTTTCCCCTCTGCAGTATCAAAGACAATGCTGAGCCTTTAGTGCACCACAATCCTCATTTGACTTCACACTCCCACATCTTCAGCTCAGGTTTAGGCAGAGTCAGAATCTGTTTTTATTATGCTGTTTATTTGAAGTCATTCTCACTCCCTCTATAGCCGTTCCTTACAAAGCACTTCATACTACAATGTAAAAAGTTTAGAAATATCCTGTAGAAGTTGGTAGTAGTAGCAGATGTATAATAAGGTGGGTGACATAAAACTCACTGCTGTGGCACTGGGGCAAGACTTTTATGTTCAACTGCAGCAAGGAATCTGGTGGGAATTAGGGTTACGGGTGGAGACATTCAAAGAGAAAGAGAGATAGAGATGAGAGCTTCTCACCACCAGTACCTTAAAGTGTTAGTTTCATTTTTTAGAAATGAGGCAGAGTTTCTTAAACATTAGTGAACATATTACAGACAGATGATTGCACTCTGCTAAGCATTTTAGCCACTTGTCAAATTCAGTGAACACTTACAATAGTTTCACTACTTTAACTGATTTTAAGAAAGCCTGTTTGAGTTTGTGTCTCCATGTAATAATCACAGTCCCCGACACTAGAGTTCATTGACAAAATGAACTCTACCTCCAAGAAGAAGTGGAAACTCCATATCTGAGGTAGTTGCTTCAGTTGCATCTGGTCTGCAATAAAATTCACCCACAATGTCACCCACTCTAAGTTTATTGCTTATAATATATAATAAAAAAAATATATAAAAATATATGGTAAATATATGGTAATAGTTTGGTAATGAATTTGTAACAGAGAGCAAAATATCATTGCAATAATAGGTATCATTATAAATGAAGTGATATTATGGGAACCACCATTATTTCAAATGCTATTTCCATCTTGCTAATAACAGTGACAACACTGTGGTAACACTGACATAATATTACAAAAATACCATTTTCATTTTCAAAGTAACATCCAGGTAACAGCTTGATAAGGAGACTTACCATCAACCCTTCACATGAAAATAAATGTCTGTGAATCAAAGCTGATAATAAAAAGATTGTAAAGTTGAAATGAGAGGCCCCACACAGTTTCCATTAGCACCAAGCTACTATTTGTTGATTACTGTAGAAATAAAAAGGTCTTATCATAATAATAGCTGCCCATTACAAAATTTTTTACCATAACACTGTATTATCGTCATTGTTGTATTTTTTACTGTGGACCTGGCAGATTTTTTTAATGTGTGTTAGGAAATAAAAATTCCAGGAGCATATAAAACGTGTCTTTCAGATTAGCATATAGATTTCAGATTTCAGATTAGCATATAGGTTTGTTTGTGAAAAAGAATAGAGAGGAAGAGGCAAAAGACAAACAATATGTGACCATTATCTAAGATTTACATGTATATCTGATTTTTTCTCACCTCAAGTAAAAAAAGCATCAACCAGAGTGTTGTACCTGCAACACGTCTGATACATTATCTGGCTTCCTGTAGCAACTCTGTGAATGTGTTATATAAGAGTGCATTTTTATGTTGTCTGGTGTGCATGTGAGAATGTGTGTGTGTGTGTGTGTGTGTGCGTGCCTCTGTGTGTCTTCAGCCTAATTTGATGTCTAAATAAGTGGTTCCTGCCCCCAGGGGTTTCCTGGCAATATATCACCGCGGCAACAATGGAGCTGTCGTTGTCATCATCCCCAGGGACCAGCCGCTTGCCCGCTCATGCATGGCCTTGTGGGAAACGTGGACCTGGCGAATGATGCCCTGACACAAAAGGATGCATGTGCTGCAATATGTGCCCGCATAGAACCTGCTCATTTATTTCCTTTTTCATTTCTTGATATATTCATCTGCTTTCTTTCAGTTTTTTCCCCATCTCCATGCTCCCACTTTATCTTTATTTACATCATCCTCAGACTTTCCTATGCTTCAGTTTCCCTCTTCCCAAGGTCGGTGGTTTGACACTTGCTTTAAGTAAATTGGTTTACAGTGAAGTGCCCAAAACAGCACAAAAGGGAACAACGAGAAGACCTTGGAGGGATCCACTTAGGGTGTAGAGACAGATCATCAAAAAAAAAAAAAAAAGACAGGAGGGTGAGAGAGGACGACAATCACACAGGTATTTTTTTTTTTAAAAAACAAAACAAACAAAAAATGTATATAATTAATATTAACTACTTACAAGCTAAACAAAGCTTTGCACTAAACCCTAAGACCAAACCAAGACAAGCAAATATTCATAGTGAAAAAAAATTCAAACTGAACAAAATTGTTCTGTAACTGTGGGCAAATGTCTTGATTATGTCCATTATTTGTGGATTCATGAGAGGACTACATGTTTTTATTGGCAACGTCATCTACAAAAACATTACTCTCCCACACAAGTGACCTGCATTCTTAACAAAATATTTTCTTGTACAAAATTATGTTATTTACATGTCAACAGACTAGCATATACATGTGTTTTAAGATTTGTGTAGCTTTTGAGTAAATAAGGAAATTAAGGAGATGGTAAGCATTTCTTGTTTATGAATGTGGTTCACTTTAGGCACAAAAGGCATCTGATTAGGTCTGATTTTTACCCCTGCGTCAATATGCTCTCCATACAACCGCAATGTGTCGCAGTGTTCAGAGTTAAAACATATTAATGGTCTTGAACTGGGGTCTGCTGGTTGGTGGACATGTGTCACTTTGTTACACAGCCTCACTAATTCCAGGCCCATAGAAGACTTATTTTCTGCCTCGACTTCAATTTACAGTATACTACATATAAAATCAAGCCTTCAACTCTGACTTCTAGACCATATTCAGCACAAATATTTCTGTACTCTATTCCAGCCAGCTGGTTATGGTGTCCCATGTCCAGCAAGAGTTTAAAGAAACATCTGGAACAGGCAGAGGTCAGAGGTCAGTCTCTTGGTCTGAACTGACTGAATGACTCCATTGTTTTGTCTTTCTGTAGTTGCTAAACTATCCAACAGTCAGTTTTTCTTCCAAAACAGATCTCCCTCTGCCCTTGCAATCAACAATGGGAAATCAATTATTATTGATAGCTATTAATAGAAAGCTGACAAAAATAGGGCACCATTAATTAGTGCAACATTTAACATCTGTAACTAATATATAATGAGGAGATATGAAAACAAGTACTATAGCTCTGCCCATTGTTGAGCTCCTTGGAGTGTTGGTGTTAGTGCATACTGTACACGTGTGTGTGTGTGTGTGTGTGTGTTACAGGCCTATGTTTACACTATACCAGCTGCAGAGAATGTAATCAATGTATAACAGTGGGTGAGGACAAATGTTAAGATATCCATGTTTCAGGGTCTTTAATAGTAGTTGGGAACATAACATGTGTGTTATACTTTAGTTTAAATTAGGTGTTAATTATGCAGAAAGTAGTGTTGGGAAAAATATTAATTGAATTAATTAGGGGCTTTGTAATTAATCACATTTTAATCGCATATCAATATTTAACACAATGTGCAACATTTTTTAGTGGATGACTGAAGAATAGATATTTATGTTTAAACAACAAAATCATGATTATTAGTGTAAACATTTTTTTGTTTTTTTGTTGCTGAGAGCAAGAGGTTTGGACAGGAAGAGTCAAGGTCTCTTATTTTAGTTATTCAAAACCACTTGGTTACATTCGTTTAGTTTTGTTTTTAAGTTTTTGTTGTTGCATAATTTGCACTTACACGGTTCATGTTTTGTGAGGCCAACTTAAAATGTGCAGCCAAACATGTATTTTTCAACTATATTTCTACCTCCAGACATGGAAAAACACTCCAATTACCAATACCAATTAGGAATGAGTTGGAGGTTTATTCCCATAGACAAAGTATAATTAATTTATTGTACATATAAAAATATATGTAGATACAAAGCAAAATTTAAAAATGCTGTATGTAACATAATGACATATATGTATAAAAAAATATCAGTTTTACAATCAGCTCCATTTTAAGGGGCTATGAATTTAACTTATTCACGACAGGAATACCTTGGCTTTCAAATCGTTTTGCTGCATACAGTATACCACAGGTATCACATACTGTATATTTTAAAATCAGTCTCATGCAGTCATGTCATATATAACATTTCCACAAGGTTCGACTTCTACTTCAATAATATTAACCGATGTGCTCATAGTGAGGAGAAGGTCAGTACTGTACATCAGCCTGATTGTGTGACAGTGATTCTTCCCTCGGTGAGGGATGAAATGTCAGAATTGCTAGTTGCAATTTTTTTTTTTCTAGCAACACAAAGACATAAGCTGTTGCTGGTTCAGATACACAAACTTACCAGGAAAAATACTTAACACGATGTCAGTGTTGTAAGGGGCAGCTTTACCATCAGCTACATATCTGAAACTGATGGGTTAAAAAATGGAAAAATGGATTGGCAGTCAGAGAAATATTACAACAGGATATTTGTATGCAAAATACTAGTGGGTTAATGTGCAGTTAAACAGTGAAATACTAAGCAGCTTTAATTTAATTAGATATATTTGCCAAGGTTCAAATAATTGCAGCAGATTTCTTCCCTGTGCAGCTGCAGTGCTGTTATGTTGCAGCCAGGGAGTGATTCAGTGAAGACAGCAGAGAGTAGAGATGAAGTAAGAAAGAATGACAAAATAAAAGAGAGAAAAGGCACTGAGATGGGGGTGATAGCGGTGTAAATATGCCAGCTGTTGACCCTGGATGTAGTTTAAGACCTGTCTTGTATCGAGCCAGCTTGCAGCTCTCAGAACCATTTGTCTGCACACCGTCACGACTTGTTCTTCTCTACTTTCATTGTCTCTTTCTTTTTATGCGTCTCACTCCTTTCTGCTCTTTTATTACTTAATTAATACTTGAATTCAAAATCCTCATGCAGGATTTTTCCTTCTTTGACACAAAAAAAAAGCATAGTGTGGTCATCTGATAAAATTCAGAGACTCATTATGCCTTATGTGGAGTTGCCTTAGTAACCAAGATCATGGAACAGACACTATGCATGTACAACCCCAATTTCAAAAAAATTGGGACGCTGCGTGAAATGTAAATAAAAACTGAATGTTGGGAATAAGACATGGATTTATGAGAATTGTCAGTTTGTAGCTATGTTATTCAAAAAGACATCCAGCGCTGTATGAGAATAGACTGCGAGTATATTAAGGAATATTTACAGTATTACAAGGGAGTGATGTCAGCTGACTGTCGTGGATGGAGCCAGTCTAGCATTTTACTCTGGTATGAAGAATGGAATGGTGGGGACTGGTAATTTTGGCACTATTTGTAGTGGAAAAATCCCCCAAAAATCTGTACAGTACAGTACCAAATCGAACTGCTCCACCCGGTGGAAGCACGGCTATGGAGGCCTTTGTTCTGTGGTAGAAAAAAGGCTGTCTAACCCGGAGAAAAAGCAGCGATCATATTCTTAAGATAACATACATTTAAGAATGTGAAGTTTTTATAAGGGGAGTCTTTTGTTAAGGGGCAAAAATCTGGTGTCCCTGTGAGAGTGATCCTTCATGTTTTTGCACAGTGGGCATGCACATTCAGCTCTTTATGCTTTAGTAGTATGCTTTACTACCTCATACAACTTTCTTTCTTTCCGTCTCTTTTTTTTCTCTCTCTTTCACTTCAATGCATCAATGATCAATAAATGATTCTGCCAGTGACACCTCACCCCTTTTTCTTTTTGTGTTGTTCTATGCCTCTGCTTGGTCAAATCCAGCAGCTAAGTGCTTGGCTAAATATCAAGAATTCAGTCTGCTGATCTTAGGTAAATGGAGTGCTCTGGATCGGCTCATGTGTCAACTGAGCTTTCAAATTTCTATCAGTGGTGCTCTGTTTAAAATGCTGCCGTTTCTTCTTGCATTCCCTCTAGGGGCAAATGACATTGATCTCTCCCTGGTCTCACTTTTTGCCATCATTAAATTAGCCTTCACAGGGAGTGATATGAAACAGAGGCTTCATGCCAATACAAAATCTATATATTCCCATTATAATATAATATTATAATATTTACTGACTGACTTGGTTTTTCATCTGTTATATCTGTTGTTATGTCAGGCTGAGATGCAGCAGTAGTGGTTCTTTCTCTCGCTCTCTCTCAGCAAGTTTGAGACCAGCGGGCAAAATGTTCAAATTCTGGAGTGAATGAAAACAAAAGTGTTGTGGAGGGACAGTGATTGAAACATGTTTACTTCCCACCTTGCTAATGACTCAAGCTAAGAGTCCAATTATGTCAGTGCTTAGAGACACAACGATAGCTGGTGTGGCTGATTAGTGCTCTGACAAAATTGACCACCAAGCAGCTTAATACAAGTCTTCATCCTTTCATTGTTGATTTCTGCCTTTGTTTTTTATTTGTTTCCTGAGTCCCACACCTCAGTTTCTAAGTTGGGGGAATTATCATCACCTCCTAACCCTGTTGCAATTTTAATTAACCAAACTTCTCAGTCCAGATTTAAGAATCTACAGTACTGTTATTAGATCACTGATTAATGACCAGTAACTGTGGTTTAACCTTTACTTCAGAAACCACACTGTATTAAAAAGATGTATGTCCTAGCTTTTGGCTCTATTTCAGTACCTACTACTGCACTAAAACCAGTTATGTGCAGACGTTTTAGGCTAACATTGTTTGTTGTTTTGTAATGCTATAATGACCATCCAGTATAACTATTTCCCTACCATTTTATCTGAACACATACAGAAAATACAGGAACATGTCTACAGTCTTTTTTATTTTTTATTTTTATTTTTTGCTTGATTCCCTTAACCAAGTTCAGCCCTGATTAAAATTGGCGTTTAAAAATATTTCACACACACAGACACACCAAAAACTCACATGGCTCCATAAAATAGCTAGCAAAAATGTGAAAACAGTTGAATCTGATAGAATACAGTTAAAATGTCAAATATCATTATTCTTCTTCAAAATGCAATGCTGACATTAGAGAATGCATGTTTATATAGCATAATGGCAGCTGGATTAGAAAATGTGGTTTTAATGGAAGTCAATGAGGCATTTTTGGCCATGAAGGTGTCCAGAGGGAGTATGTGGCACCACATAAAAAATACCAGTGCAATCAAATCAATTTTGTTGCTTTGACATACCCAGGACTCTAATCAATCACAATGTCCCATCAACCTACTATTTATTATATATAATTATATAACAATTTTTTGTTGTTTTTTTATTATAAATAATTAATAATTCACATAATTTCAAGGGTTAAACTCCTGTAAATGATTGAATGTTTAGTAGTTATGAGCAACGTTGCAGTTGTTTAAACGATTTATGAAAAAATGAAGCAAAAAAAATTGATGTATGGTGATTTTATAGCAGTTTTTTTGTATGTGTACATTTTTGCCATGAGGGTGAAATGAAAATTAAAAGTGACAGTCAGTAGCACACAAAGGTAAGGAAACAATAGAAATATGTAAAAGTTAAATAACAAAAAACTAAGCAGCAGCTCAAGTGAACATAACTTATATTGTGGCATTAAAGTGCTAATGGTGCATGAAGATAAATAGTTTTTTTTTTTTTTCCTTAGAACAGATATGCTATAAACAGGTGGAATGACATTGTGATATATACAGTATACACAACCGGTTGTAAAACCACAGGGATTGTTCCTGACACTGTGAATGTTGTTCATCAGAGTGACAGCCTGTGGAAAGAAACTGTTCCTGTGTCTGCTTGTTTTTGCGTACAGTGCTCTGTAGCGCCTACCAGAGGGGAGGATTTGAAATAGGTTGTGTCCAGGGTGTGATGGATCTGCAGAGATGCTTCCAGCCCGTTTCCTGACTCTGGACTCATACAGGTCCTGGATGGAGGGCAGGCTGGTGCCGATGATTCTCTCTGCAGTCCTGACAGTCCGTTGTAGTCTGTTCCTGTCCTGTTGGCCAAATAAAAAATAAATAAATTAAGAAAACTGTACAAAAATGCATGAAGAGGGCATTAGGGTGAACACTGCACATAGATACTGTATGTGCTGCTTTAATATTTGATGAAAGCTAGCTATCAGAACTTAGCAGAGTTGCTAATGTTGTCAAAGTGATGGTGATGTGGTGCCAGCATTTCTTCTGAACCTAGGAAAATAGAACACTTCTTAACTTGCAAGGGTTGGTGTAGCAATGTATCAATATGTATTGTATTCTTTCCCATTTCTTGTAGGTTTGCGTAAATGTCTTTCACAACTTTCACCTTAGCTTTTGTGCAGCAAACTTGTAAAGTGAACATGAACAACACTTGACGAGAAACTGATTCTCTCTCCAGCTCTGTCATCCACACTTGGGTTGTGTGCTTATCCATGCAGTTGCAACCAGGCAAATGTGCATTTTGTTCCTGTGTGGTTGTGATTATATACGGTATAGTGTGCTGGCTTGTATGTGCATGCAGGATTAATGTATTGCTGTCACAGGGCCTCAGATGATGAAGTAGTCAAATCTTATGAAAAAGAATCAGAATAACAGAATGAACAGATGAACAAAAGTATGAAAGGGAGAAGAATATTTTGTTCTTATTCCAACAAACCAGGTGAATAATAAACATGGAATATTTGTGAACCAGGCTTCAGTATGCAGAAAACTGAATTGAACAAAAGGTGTATTCAATATATATTCGATATTTATTTATTACTGTATATATACACTATAAAAACAAACAACATCATACTTTCTTTTCTTGTATCCATGGTGGCAGTCATGTTTTCAGAGGGGGACAGAGTCAATGTCTTAGGTGGGTTTCTGGTCCAAAGTCCAAAGACATATCTATCATAACTATAAAGTGTTCCCAATGACAATAAGACTGAGATTCTGAAAGTCTGTGCTCACAATGGCACTGGCTTTATTATGATTATTGTCCAGCTTCCACTTACACTCTTCTTTTAGGTTGCTTTGTTAACATTGCTGGAAAAGTTGTTATGTTTTAATTCAGGACATGTATGGACCCAAATGATAGGAAATCAGGCCGTTTAAAAAGCAGATTAACAGTGTCTTTATTTACAAGAGGTGAACAAACAGTGAATACTCATCCAAACGCAGTGAAACTAAGGGCAAGGAGACAGACAGGCAGGCTGAGCGGAGGTCTCCCAAAAACTAGAAAAAGGAGAAATGAAGGGTTAAAACTGGAACCCAAAAACGTCATGAAATGTGGTGCAAGGCTCAGCTAAGCTTCGCCGGGTAAGAACAATGTAGACTGCATTACGTGCTGACACCTGCTGCAGGGAAACAGGCTTTTCAAGGCAGGCATCCAATCAGGTGAATGAGAAGACAGACTCCGCCCGACCGCCCAGTCAAGTCTCCTGAAACAATAAGGCAAAGACAGGTTGCACAGGAAATAGAACATTTAACACAATAAAAGGCAGAAGGCAGGAAGCTGGACCCTGACAAAAGTGACCCCTTCACTACATGCAGCTGATATGTAGAACAGCCAATAGGAGGTGCCATGTCTCTCTACATGTGAGTGCTCAATTTTTATGGATCAGTTTTTCTCATAGCTGGAAACAAGGCAGTGTGGTTCTCTCTCAGAACACTCACTCATCTTCTACTGCTTTATCTTCCACAAGGGTTACGGGACACACAACCACACCCTGGACAGGTCGCCAGACCATCACAGGGCCACATAGAGACAAACAACCATCCACTCTCACTTTTACACCCATTAAGTGTGTATCCAATTTGCCTAATCACCAAATCTGCATGTTTTTAGATTGTTGGTGGAAGCTGGAGTACCCAAGAAAACCCAAGAAAACCCAAGAAAACCCATGCACACATGGGGAGAACATGCAAACTCCATGCAGAAAGGCCATTGTTCTTGTCCAGGTTGCAAACCCAGGTCTTCTTGCTGCACAGACAAAAATGCTAACCACTACACCAACCGTGTGGCCCTCTCTCTGATCATTTGTTTAAAATATATGGAAGTTGATCAACAATGACAAAAATAGATTCCCTACCCCATGTGGTTAAGCACAGTCAGGTTAATACTGAAAATAACACAACTAAATTCAGTTTCCAAGGTTATGCTAATGACAGTCTAACTACTAAATGTATGTAAGTAAAAAGTGGTAAAGGACTGAGTCCTAACTGTATCTGAGGATTTGTCAGGATCCAACTCACAGGTGGATAATGAGAACGTTCATGATCTATTTATGTGGCTTAAAATACTATATATGTTTTTATGTGATAACATACATGTAGAGAGTGAAGAGATTTCATAGTTACAGAAAGCGTGTCACTGGTACAGCTGGTGAACCTCTGGGTGCCTGCGGAAAGTCCAATCAGACCAGCTGAAGCCATCCCACTTCCTGATGTGAGTCCAGATTAAACCCCCCAGGAGTGACCTCAGCTGTCATTGGCACACACACACACATACACACACACACGTACACACATGCACACACTCCAAGGTGTTAATTAAACGTTGTGACAGGTCATGTCCCTTCCCAGTGCCAACTCTGACAGACTAGTCATCCTGCTGCCCACTGTGTTAATCAGCTACTGTCTCTCTGTCTTTCTTTGTCTCTGTGTCTCTAACAAAAGATATATTTTCTAATTTACAATGTGATCATCACAGAAAAGTTTTGTTTGGTGAATTTCAGACCCACATTATGGAGGTCCAAAAATATTAAAATATAATGAATAGAGGTTTAATAGCAATTTTAGTAATGCCTTATCAAATATAGAAGCATATGTCTGTTTTATTATATATTGTATTGTTGGATTTTAACGCATTTTTTAGAAATTTCTTGTCCATAATAAATGCAACAATTTTATAACACATTTGCAATATAAAAATAAATAAAAAATAAAGACAAGTACGTGAAGCATCTATTAAACCTAAATAACAACTCTGATTAACTCAAATAAAATTTGAAAGACCAATTTTCTAAATGAATCAACACTGTTGGTATATACATATAATATAAAAAAATATAAACATTTAAAAATTAAATTATTTTGACAGGATTTGTGACCCACCAGGTGGCCACAGTGGACAACAGTGAAGGACATAAACAGAATTTAGATATGCTAAACAAATTCAACAAACCCTTAATAAAAACAAACATGTGCTCAACACGACTCAGCCAAAGTGGCCAAAACTGAAACAGACAAAAAGTAGAAGCACTCAGAGAGTGCAGACCTCTGCCAAGCAATGATAAAGAGTCCCTCAAAAAAATTCCTGGATCCAGATGATGATCTGGATCAGCACCAAAATCATCTGTTCCTTATCTCATTACACACTTTTCCTGAAACTTTCATCAAAATCCATCCATAACTTTTTGAGTTATTTTGCTAACAGACAGAGAGACAGACAAAAACAAACACTGACAAAAAAAAAAAAACTCCCTGGCAGGATAATGAACTGCAGTACCAGTAAATTGCCACATGGTGGCAGGACATGCACATAATGTAGTGCTGCATGTGTGTCATGGGATCAGGCTTTGCAGTGAGTGCTTTGGCAAATAATGATAAAAACATTCCTGGATCCAGGTGTGTTTCAGATCAGCACCAAAATCTTTTCATCTTTTCCTTGTCCCATTACACACCTTTCAACAAAAGTTTCATACAAATCCGTCTCTAATCTTTTGAGTTATTTTGCTAACAGACAGACCAACAAACAGACAAAACAACACAGGAAAAACACAACCTCCTTAGCAGAGGTAACAATGATTACACTGTCACAGCTTAGAAATCAAGTGACAGCAGCACCATGGATAGTTCCACTGCTCCTGATGAATACACAATCAGGACCATGGAGAGAGCTACAGCGTGAATAGTGTGACTCCCTGAAACAGCAGGTATCAAAAGTTAAAGCTGGTAACCTTTTATACCGACTTCATTTGAAATGACCACATTTAAGTTTCAAAATGATTTTTGCAGCTTAGACTTGGTTAACTGAGCCTTACTTCTTTCCAGACTATCATGTTTATGCACATGCATGTATGACTCATTCGTTTGTATTTTCTGTCTTTTGTTTGCTTTGGAGAGCCAACTATGATTTAGCTCTTTGCATGTGTGTGTTTGTCTGTGCTTGCATATGCATCAAAGGGTTTCTTTGAAAACATCTGTCAAGGGATATAAATGATGCACCTGTATATGTGATTTTACACAATTAGACATGAGTACCAACAGCCTGCCGAAGGCCTCATTCCTAATCTTAACCAAAACCAGTTAATGCCTGCCTAACCACAAGTCAAATATTAGCCCTAAACTCAACCAGTTCCTCATAAATTAGGTTCTGCCATAGTAGAACTAGGTTTTGGTCTCCATGAGGACTACTGGTCTGACCTATTTATGCCAAAGGGTCAGAAAACAAATACTAGAAAACACACATTCACACACTGATTTTCAAGATTTCAGAGGACATTGCATTGACTTTGATTCAGTTCCTGGAGACCTACTCTAATCATAACCACAATTACTAGTGCCCTAACCCTAACCTTAACCTCAGCCTAATTTTAAAACTGTCCTCACCTTAAAATGTAGTAATTTATGTTATGGGGACTTGATTTTTATCCCAATAAAGAAGACAAGTCCTCATAATGGGACTGTGTAAACAGATTTAGGTCCCCACAACATTACACACACACTTAGTTTCTACTATACGTGTGTGTGTGTGCATGTCCAGGTGTGTGTGAAAGCATGGATTTATTTCTCTCCGTGTTAATAAAGCTTACAGATATAGCTGTCAACATTCTGTGTTGAATCAGGCTCACAGCCAAATGCTCCAATATCCTCCACAATTTGTTGTCTCCATCTATCAGCATTTCTCCATCTGTCTATCCTGCCGCTCCTCATCTGGTCATTTTATTAGGTACACATGACACCTTATAAAGTAGCAGGAGTGGCACCTGCTGTGATCTTTTGCCGCTGATGTCCATCTGCTCAGGCTATGATGTGTTGTGTCTTCAGAGATGATCTTGGTTGTAATTTTTTATTTGAGTTACTGTGGCTTTTCTATAATTTCAAATCTATCTGACCATTTACCTCTGACCTCTACCATCAACTAGACATTTTAATGGATATGATTATTTACTTATTTTTAAAAGAAATAAATAACCCCCAGTGTTTGTTCTTGTCCTGTTAATTTGTTACATACAATGTTTTTTGGTGTGTCCTCGTGTCCCTCCTGTATCTTAAACATCACTAAAGTACATACCTTCGTTCCCATTGTGATGCTCAATTTGAGGTTCAGCAGGTCATCTTGATCATGTCTTCTTGCCTAAATACACTAAGGCGCTGCTGTGATTAGTTGACTGATGTTATACAAACAGGTGTACCTAATAAAGTGGCTGGTGAGTGAATGTGCAAGTGTCTGAAATTAATGAGAAAATCCTTCATGGATGATGGAAAATAATCCACCTGCAGTTGCTCTTACACAGTTGATTATTTTCAAAAGCCCTTAAAGAAACAGGTTCAGTGTTTACCAAGCGCATTCCCACTTGCTTGTGATTGGCCAGCTATGAGTGGACTAACTGCTGCGCAGTGCTTCGCCCCCCAAACCGCAGGAGTGCCAGTTTGAATGCCTGCGTGGTTTAATTTAAATGTAAAATAAACCATTTTAGTATAAGTTGTTCCCTATGCACACGGTTTCTCACAGCTCATGCAGCGGTTCACTTTTAAAACAGTGAGCCAAGACAAACAGAAAGCACAGAAAAGCACATCATATGGAGCTGAGACAAATGCTCACTCGTTTTCTACCACTGCTGAGACCGATCAGAAAAGGCGAACGCACATGCTGCCTTTCAAATGAGGCTTCAATTAGCCGTTGTTAGCTATTGCTATTCAAAACAAGAAGCAGTCAAGCTCACAAAGATTTTATTATTTCATTTGGAAATACTTACATTGCCTTCAGGAAATCCATTACATATTGTTGGAACTGCTCCCTACTTGAGATGAAGTTTTGAGCTGAGTCTCGCTTTGTTTTGCCCAAAGTTTGTATAACTATTCACTTTAAAGTGATTGCTACAAACAAACAGCATTTCAGGAAGCTTAGCAGGGATATTAGTATCAAAAATGAACGATATACACTCTGCTCCTTTTTCCTCATTAGAAGGGAGTCTATGAAGCATCTGGTGTTGTTTTTAACAACCAGCAACAGAGCAACAATGAACTGAACCTTTCTTCTGAGACATGTTGCTCTCAACAGATACAATAGTTGTAATGGCGGCAGTGATTCAGCTTCTTCTTCAGGTTGAATGTTCACGCCCATGGCCGGGAGTAGCTGTTGGGGGAGGGTTCAATACACGTCAAATGTGCTAGTTACAAAACTAAACTCGACTTTTTCAAAACCGCTTACTTGAGCACAGGTAAATAGAGAAGCCCTTTTTTCTCAAAAGTGGCTGAAGTGTTTATTGTGACACTTTAGTGATGTTTAGATACAGGAGGGACACAAGGACACACCAAAAAACATCAGAAATTAGATTTTCCAGTGAATGTCCCCTTTAAATAGTGCATGTGATGTACATGTACAGTATGCCACTGAAGGATGATTTGAAGGTGGTGAAAGTGGTTTCATTAGTGATGTTTGTAGAAACCTGTTTTACTCTCTATATGCCCCTGCCATGTAATTCTTAGTATCATATTCACTTTGGCTCATGGTTCTGGTATTAAAGAGGTAGAGACCACACCCAGAATGATGTGACAGGGTCTGCAG
This sequence comes from Brachirus orientalis, assembly GCA_016785285.1. Lineage (NCBI taxonomy): Eukaryota > Metazoa > Chordata > Actinopteri > Pleuronectiformes > Soleidae > Brachirus > Brachirus orientalis. The sequence goes on from JAFBJR010000396.1 coordinate 738,985, forward strand.
TGGTTTGTGGATCTTCATCACCGTCTGTAAAAACCCAACTGTTTTGACCACTGTTTTTTATTAAGCTGAGACTTTAACACCTGTGACCGACAGCCTTCATAAACATTTGTCCCTCAGTTCCCTTTCACTTTTTCTACTTGTGTGTTTCCATCTGTTTTTCTCATCTGTTACAGTATGTTTCTCTGTCATCATCAGTTTTCAGTCTCTCCCTTTGTGATTCTCTTGACTCCACTTGTCTATGGTTTGTCTTCCTCTCCTCCGGTCTCACCTTACCCTGTGTTGTTGTAGTCTATCTATCTCTGTGTCTGCACATCTGTTTTCCAATTTCACTTTTTTCACTTATTTCATACCATTTTTGTTTTTTCTTTACATCTCCCCTCTCCTCCTCTTCCTCCTTCTCATTTTTTTTTTGCACTATTGGTGTACCATCTTTACTCCCCTTACTCTGGAGAATGCTGTATCAGCCTAACTGGCACCACTGCATTGAGTTCAATGAAAAATAAATGTCGGCCTCTCTCTCTTGCTCATTCTCTCCTTCCTTCTTTCCCCTATTTTCACAGAGAAAAGGAAGGAAGACCCAGATGAGCCAGTGACCACAGGTCAATTCCCAGGGATGACACACATGTTTGAGTCGCACTGATTGCCGTTTGCTTTTCATCTTAGGAATATATTGAGCTCTTGACCTCTACCCTTGACTCATCCTCTCTTTTTTCCTCAACAGCATTCCTTCTCAGGTTGTCCCCAAAGTCTACAGACGTATTTTAGAAAGAAAAAGAAAAGTGTGTTTTTTATTATTTCCTCATTTCTTACTTTCTAACATTTTCTTACATCAGTCCCATTTCTGTTTTCTTAGTATACGTAGAAGCTGAACAGCAGTTTAAACAGTTATAATGTGTATAGAGAAATCAATGAATCAAGAAATTACACAATTTATCAATTTACCAACTAATCAATCACTTTGCTCAACAACCAACCAACCATTTATCACACTCACTTACCAATGGACCAACAAGCTCACCAACCATCAACCAACTGACCAACCAACAAAGAATGAAAGAGAAAACATGCAAGATCTGCTGCATGATGGAGAGCATCATTCACAACAGGATGCCGTCTTCTACCTAAGAAACAGGAGACTGTATGAGATACTGGCTACATTTTAAGGATTTTAACCAAACACACTGTGTGTGTGCTTGTTCCTTTTGTGTGCATGTGTTCTTGTGTGGCTGTGTCAAGTGTTGGAATGAATTTCTGTCCCTGTGTTTGTGCATCTAGAAATGTTGTTGTGTGTATTTGCTGCACTCTGTAATTAAAGCAGTGTGCCAACCCAGTGACAATGGGTAGAGATAGGCTCAATTAGAGAGAACACCAAAGTAGATATGAACTGCCAATTAGAGGCAGATGGAGACCTACAGTGTACAGTATATACTGTGGGTCAGTGTTATAGAAAGTTGTTGTCATGCAGATAGGTAGGGAGTTTGATTCCTGCCTCTACTGGTCTCCATGCGTAGGCACGGCATTAACAAACAACTGCTATTGGTTGTGACTGTGCTGGAAGTGTGTGAAAGTGTATAACAGATGTGTGAAAGAAGTGGTATATAGATGCACTATATGAATGCCACAAGTTAAAATAGGCAGAGTAATTTGTTGCCAAAAAACTCACTGTTGCACTACAGTCAATGACCTTCTGTCAGGGTTCGGCTTCCGTGCTTCCTGTCTTTTATTTTGTTACCACTGTTTTACTTCCTGTTAGTGTGCTTTCCCCTGTAGGTGACTTGACTGGTCTGCTGGGTGGAGCCTCCTCGCACGCACCTGCAACCCATTCCCTTGATTGTCCGTGTCCTTTCTTATACCCTGGTGTTGGCAACGGCAGGTGTCAGCTCGTCTTGTCAAGCACCGTGGTAACATGCCTGCTTCGCACACGTAGTTCTCTCTCCAGTATAGTTTTGTAGTTGATTCTTGTTTTTTCTCACGGCGTTCATTCATGACTTTTTTTCCTCTCTCTCCTAGTCAACCCCCCCGGAGGTCTCCGCCCGGCAAGCCAGCTTGAGTCTCCGCGTTTTTGTTATTTAATTGGCTTGGTTTTTGTTTTTGTATTTAATAAACTCTTGTAACCCCTTGAACTTTTGACCGGACAGTCTGCCTTTTGGGATTCAACACAACCCACACGATTCATATCGTCACACCTTCACTGTTTTACAGAATGTGTTTTAATGAGAGGGCTTCCTTTAAAAATCTCTTGGTACATTTTTTCCCCCTTCATGTAACTTATACCATATATGAAAATAAATAGGGGGAGACAGGAAACCAAAGAAGTCCACAGTTTCAAAAAATTCCCTTTTTAGGCTCCTGGCCTTTCTGTCCTTTCGTACCTTCCGTCTGCTCCCTTTGCTTTTCCATATCTGTACCACTTGGAAATTGGTCTCATTTCTAGCCACCCACTCAACTGCTGTGTCCAACAGGCTGAACACCATACTGTCAGGCTGTTGGACACAGCCTCCTTGTGTTTCCGTTTATACATTTTTGGTCACAATTTACTCAATCACATTAAAGATACATAAAATTACTCATGAAACAAAATGGTGTTAACATTAATTTTATTAATTAATTGAAGTAGTCTCCTTCTTATAATAATAATATTGGTAACCTCCTTTTGGCTCCTTTTGCATCATCAGCCTGTGGAGGTCTGTTCATGTGATCATATATCCGGCCACTGCAAGCTTGGACCTCACGGACCAAACATCAGTTTTCCTCTGTCTGATGCTGCAGCTGTCTCCTTAGTCCATGGTGAAATGAAACTTTAAAGGTGAGGAGCTCATTTGATAGGTGAAGACTGTGTTAAATCCAGTCACGCCTTCTCTCCCTCTCTTTGCTACTTGCTGGTAGGAGAGATGGAGGTGGGACAGAGGAGTACTTGCGCCTGACTGAGCCTGGCTGCGCACCCTGCGCTGTGCACGAAACTTGCAAGATGTGCCTGGACACACCCCCCCTTGGCGCGGCAAATGCAAATCCAACAAAGGCTTGAAATGCATGTCTTTGGCTCCAGTCACCAAAGTTGATATATATATATAAATATATAAATATTTGAGCTCTAAAAATGCATAGGAAAGACAAAAAAATATCTTGTGACACAATGTCACAATTCAATCAGAAATGGAGGACAGCATATGTGCACACAGAAAAGAGCGAGACTGGTTGAAGAGGCAGAAGGCCAGAACAGGTTGTACTACCTGGTAAGTTCTGAAAATAAGTTTGTCACTTGATTCAGTTCTCTTACTCATGGTAGAAGTGCAAAAAAAAAAAAAAAATCCAGGAAGCCCAGTAGCAAATGTAATGCAACTTAAGACTGTGTCATGTTCAGTGTAAGTTCATAACACTGCATATTGTCCTTCCTAACAGGGCCTTTTTCTCTACGTTTGCATCTTGCTCCCACACTGTTTTGGATTCAAACCTTAACTTAACCCTGTGGCTGTGCTTGAGTCATGACTTAACTTACCTGGGAGTGAATATAAAGTTTTGCTAATATGTAAGGGCTCTCCAGACTTTCTGCATTTCATATCTACATTTAATGTAATGTGTGTTTTCAAGAAAGATATTCTCTCTAACTGGATTTCCACCAAAAAACACCAACACAGTGTCTGTTGGAACTAGCAGCTAAAAGAGCAACTGTATCGAACTGTTTATTATAATTATTGCCAGCTTTGTGTTTTTTTGTTACTGGACCATATGCTTTAGTTTGTTTATACCTTTTTTCCAGTCCCTTCCATTCGCAATACAGTCACCCATCTCTTCTCTATATCTTGTTCTGGTGTATCTCATTTTTTTCCTTAAACCCTCATTTTCTCTTAATCAGCTCAGGAGAGTAGAGCTCATTTAAGACTCTAATTCACAATTACATAGACAAGGGTTTAGGCCGCACCTCTTCAGTCAGTATAACACACACTCTCTCTCTCTCTTTTCTGCCTTGCTTCTACTCCCCGGTGTGATTTTTATCGTGAAAGGTTAATTTGAGTGTAAGGAGCCCAAGGCGATTGTTGGGGGGGGGGGCTCTTCCTTAAAGCACCCAATGCTTTGAGAAAGAGGGTATGGGAGGAGAGAGACTTCAACATTGAGAAGTAATATTTAATTAGCCTTGGATGACTAACTCACTAGGATAAGGCCACTGTTCATGTAATTCTCTCTCCTGTCAAGTACCCCGTTAGTCAAACCTCCTCGGGGCTGGGGGGCAACAGATGGAGAGAGTGAGAATAAGAAACAGACAAAATGATCGGAGGAGATCAAGACATAATAAAAACACGGAGAGGAAACGATTTACTGATAACACATTATAGCCATTTGCTGACAAACTTATCATACACTAACAGTCTGCTGCTGCCAAGGAGAAACTGTTGTGCATATACAGTGCAGTACACATGTGCCCACTAATGAATATAAACTTTAAACCCATTATTCACAATGACACGTAGTTACAGACAGGGGTCAGGGACACAGACTCTAATGGACAAAGTGTTAAAGTATACAGCTTCAATCCTGGATTATCTTGAATTACCATCGGGATTGTAATACTGTTTGTAAAAGTCTAAGAGTTAATGAGCAAACTTCTCACTTGATTTAAAACATCAGTAAATGTTTTCCTGCACAGTGTCTGGTCAGTCACTAGTTTTAATAGAGGATGATGTCCATTTTGTAAATGATGACTCAATTACAGTGCTTTAAAATGAATGGAACAACTTAATCATATAAAAACGTGATGACCAGAATATTTCAGCTGAAATCTTTACTAATAAATATAGTACAATTAATTGACAAATGATTATATATACATATATATTACATGTATACATATAATATCCTTTAGTGGAAACCTGAAATCAAGACCACTTCAGGTCTAGATTCAAAATCAAACAGGAAATCAAATACTGTGGTGATAAAATGATAAAATGAGATCCATGGTTATAGATGGCTCTTCTAAACATGTTCACTTCTGGTCTCAAAAACACTGACATGGCACCGACTACAATACTAAACTCAAGGCCATCACAGTGATTGTTCCTATAATCTGTGACTCTGTAGATTCAGTCAGAAGTTTAGTAAACCTTTCATCCCACAGATGTCGGTCCAAATATGTTTCCTTTCTTCCAAACCACTAAAATGATAAAACAGCACAGTTTTGTAAATCCAGGTTGGTTACTTACTATTTAGTTAAACATAAACAATTGTCTGTTACATGTCATATTAATTCAATTCAATTCAATTCAATTTTATTTGTATAGCGCCAAATCACAACATACATTATCTCAAGACACTGTACACAGTAAGGCCAAAACCTTTACAATATTACAGAGAGAAAAGAAACCCAACAGTTCACACAATGAGCAAGCACTAGGCATCAGTGGAGAGAAAAAACTCCCTTTTAACAGATGTGCGGTCATCTGCCTCGATAATAATAATAATAATAATAATAATAATAATAATAATAATAATAATAATAATAATAATAATAATAATAATAATAATAATAATAATAATAATAATAATAATAATAATAATAATAATAATAATAATAATAATAATAATAATAATAATAATAATAATAATAATAATAATAATAATAATAATAATAATAATAATAATAATAATAATAATAATAATAATAATAATAATAATAATAATAATAATAATAATAATAATAATAATAATAATAATAATAATAATAATAATAATAATAATAATATCATCAAAACTGGATCTGGACCCTGCAGCTAGTATCCACAGTGCTGATTAAGCCCATCAGCTCCACACAATTCTCTTTTTCTCAGTTTAGTGGTGTTCCAATCTCATGTCGCCCAGAGATACTTCCATGTTGCAAACAGGAAATGGTACTTTTATATAAAGATGGATGTATCACAACCTGAGACAGTTCTGAGGAACTCAAATCTACGACTCAGATTACTTCGTAATCAAACCAAAGTATTTATTTTTCAAAAAAAAGGCAAACTAAAAACACTCTCAAAGAGGATCAAAAATAAGAAGTCACACTCCAGACTCTGAACACAAGATTACTTAAACACTGGGTGGTCACGCTTGACTTACACCTCCATGAAATGAACAAGACAAACTGACAAAGACAAAGGGAGACAAGGACTATTTATATACAGGAGGTGAGTGAAAACAGGTGAACCTAATTGGGGTGGGGCAACCAATTCCAAAGGCAGGAAAATGACACAAAGGGAGGAAGTCAGGGTCTGAAACGAGAGGGAAAAGGTGAGTACAAAATAAAACAGGAAGTGCTTGAAACATAAAACACTGAACATGAACATGACTAAAATTAACACACTTGATGAGACACAACAGGACGGAGGCAACAGCAGCATGGCACTGTAGCGAGATGGCTGCAAACTGGTATGACTGAAACACAAGCAAGCACTCACAAAAAGTTTTAGAAGGAAATTCCACTGTTCAAAAACACAGTTGTATAACAGTTTTGATAAGCTGCCCCTGCATACACAAATACTCCCTCAGTCAGAACAAACAAATAACTTTATGTAATGTTACATCATTTTCTGTTCATAAAGACCAACAGAGGCAGAATAATAAGATCAACAGGAACAAGATTCACCAAGATTAAGTTAGTCCTTGTCTGAGAAAGATCAAATTATGCTGTACATGTATGTGGCCCCTTAACTAAAACCAGGTTGACACCCCTGGGGTATAGTAATGTTGCATGTGACATGTGAATAGTGCATGGAATCTGCTTAACAATTATGAGTTTTAAGAGTGTAGGGAAGTGTGAATTAATCACAGTAGTGGTTGATTTACTTTTCATTTAAAGTGCCTAAAAACATATCAAATTCATTAACTCCTGTCAGCTAAAGTTGTCTGTGTTTAAATAAAATACTAACTATATATGTAGCTATATTGACCTTAAGAAGTGTTTTAGCTAGTATTGTCAAGACCCATGGTTCTCAAACTGTGGCACATGTACAGTACCTCCAGTGGTAGGCAAGCTTCCTCTGGTGGTACTTGGCAGAAAATCTGAAATATAAGGTATGTGATTGGAGTGGAACCAAGGAATTTTTATCGAGTGCCTAGAAAATTTAACAGCTATATATGTATATATATATATATATATATATATTGCTGTTAAATTGAATAATGATAATTAGAGTCACCTTATCTTTTACTCCATTTTTAATCTAATTTTGGAAAAGCCTGATCTGCGTTTGCTTGGCCTATTTACACCACTGTATTTTTACTTTGGCGATAATGGTATTACTTCAAGAGCTGAATATATTCTCAGGTGGTACTTGGTACAAAATATTTGCATACCACTCTCTACTGAGAATTGATGATGGCCACAACTGCAGCGGCTAATCGTTAACACTGCCAATTAATTACATACAGTATATAAAGGTGCATAAAATCAAATGTTAGTTTCGATTTATGTATTTTATTTTATTTTTTTATTTGTTGCATTAGGACATCACTTTCTGTTACAAAAGATCTGAGCAATTAGACATTAGGGATGTTTTTCATTTCACATTGGTGGCCAGAATATGTCTCACAGTTACAGAGTCCGTCTGGCTTATTACATTGTATACATGCATTACACTTGTTTTTATGTATGTTATTACACACACACACACACACACACACACACACACACACACACACACACACACACACATATATATATAAAGTTTGAGAACTACTTGTCTAGACTAAGCATAGTCTGGTGTAACCAGTGATGAAAATTTATCTCCCCTTCCAGTTCATTTATGTTGTATCACATCCCATCTCTGTGATTCATGACGGACATTACATAGAGTGGTTATCCTTAGTTTTTAATTACCTTTGTCCTGTGTCAGCACTTACTTACACATTGTCCTCAAATGTGTTTTCATCAAAACAGAGTGTTTACTTTTCTCCGGCTTCCTTTCTATCTGCCCTCCAGCCACACCCTCTGTCTCCCCATCTCTCTACCTTGATAAATTGCAGCCGGTTGAAAATGCACATCCACTGGGAAATGATAAATATCCATAGAGGATGGATTCACAATCTTCAAACAGCTGTCTAAGAAACAACTCTCGCTCCTGAGAAATGGTTTATTTAACTCTTTATCTACCCCACTTCTTATTTTGTTGTATCATATCCTCTCTCTTTAAAGGCTGTTTGACTTTCTTACCTCTTAATCTGTGTCAATACATGTTCCTTACATTCTCCACAAAGAAGGGAACTCTTGAGTGTCTCTCTCTCTCTCTCCTCTCACTCTTAGTCCTAAAAGCCAATTTGGAGGTCTTGACATGGAGACTATCACAAATCTGGAAATAAACAAGCACACACCCAACCTGCCCTCTTTAAGAAAAACCATGTTTCTGCAAATGTGATTATTTGGTGGAATGTGGTTAAAACTGCATGATGAGTTGGGAGACGAGAGATGGAAGCAGATATTCTACTATTTCTCTGCACAGCTCTTACTGTGTGAATGGATTTAATAAATTCATGAAACATCAGTCAGAGAGTTCCACCGTCTTCTTCTGGGCATGCTACACTAAGAATACATGCACGTATACTCGCGCATTTGGGAACATACTATACCACCATGTAAGTAATATGACACAGAGAAAACACTTGATCCATTTTCATTGTCAGGTCATATGTTTTTGGCATTATTTGTAGTTTTCTCCTCTTTTGAGAGTGTGTCTTGTGTGACTGTCAGTCTCTCAGGTGGATGTCAGCAACCAGGTGGCACACAGTGACTGGCTCATTTGAAGAAGACTTATTTCATCGTGAATGGATGAAGTGATGGGGGCCTGGACTATATAAACTCTTCTCAAACTGCACTCAGGGCTTCCTGCTGACTCTTTCCAAACCAACCCATTGCTAGTGAATTTGAAACTGATGTGGTTATTGTTTGTAAGTTAGGTAAGTTTCATTTGTACAGGTAAGCATAGTTGGTAGTATTTGTGTATATAATAAGGTTAACTTTGTAACATAAGTTATTGCTCTTTCCAGAGATTCCTTGACTGTTGGTCAAGGGTAAAATACATGTGTTTGTGTCATGGCCTGGCTTCCTGCTCCCTGTCCTTTTTATTTTGTGTTTAACCTGCACTTCCTGTGCAGCTCTCTCTGTTCATCGCACCTGCTTCTCATCTCCCTGATTGACCCTCCAGGATTTAGGCCTTGGGTTTTGCAGCAGCAGATGTTGGCACGTCTCGTTTTGCCCAGTGGTAACTTTATCGCTTAGACACTATCGTTTGTTGCTCTACAGCTTGTGCTCTTTTGTTTGCGGCTCTTTTTAATCCCACGTTTCCTTTTTTTTTAGTGTCCCTATGCGGAGGTCTCCTGTCCAGCAGCCAGCCAGTCTCCTCGCCTTTTGTTTGTATTCCTTAGCACACCGTTTAGTTTTTGTTTTTGTAAATAAATACCCTTTTTACTTGCCACAACAACAAAAGTCTCTGCATCTCTCTGGTCCATTCACAACCACGAACCCAATCATCACAGTTTGTGCTTAATTCTTAAGTTTATTTTTAATTTTTAACAAGGGTAGCAGTAGTAGGAGAGAGAAGCCATTCTGGCTTTCAAAATGGGGGGAGGACTTAATCTCTTATTTTAGTGCAGAGGTTGGTTTTAATCTGAAATAAAACTATAAGGTAGCCTCTCTTTGAGCTTTAACTGATCATAAAGAAGGAAGGGGACATAATACCAGGACATACGTAGATCAGTGAGATCATTGACTCATCTAGCAAGCCAGTGAAATGATAATATCTGTGACAGATAAAAACAGTTTTAGTGATGAACTTATTATTCATGTTTAATTAGCATATATTTTTAAATGTTACTGTTTAATTCTTCTTTGTTTTTGTTTTGTTAGATAGCTGCAGCATTACAGCAAAAACAAAAAAGATATTTAAAACTGGAAATTTATATATATATATATATACATATATATATATATATATATGTATATATATATATAAAAAGATCAGATGAAGGGGACACACACAGACAGTGAAGAAGATGGACTGACAAAAAGAAACAGCAGTCAAGTAATTATCTTTGAGCAGCCAAGTGATTTCTCTCTGTAATGTGCGTTCTTTTATGAGAATAAGTGTATTCATCAGTGTTTCTCATCTCATCTATAGATATGAATATTAATGGCTCTATTAACAGACACAGATTCCCGACAGAGCTTTCGTTGGAGTAACATGGGGTTACATTGAAAACGAGTGAACTAAAGTGAAATATTGTCTTAATTTAACTGATTCTCTTCTATCTGCAGGAATCATCATTGAGGTCTCACCACTGAGGTGGAGCCTATTACACATTCCTATCATCTTATGATAATTTGAATGTGAGTGTCTCAATCAGAGTGATGCAGCTTAAACAAAGTCAAAAAAAAGAGTGGCACAGAAAGCCATTTTCCAAGCTTAGAGCAGGAGCTATTTTTCTACTGAAACTGAAACTGAACAAACTGAAGTTTGGTGTTACTTCAGAGGAGATGAGGCCCGAGACAGAAGCACATAGATACACATGTGTTTTTAAACAGCTGATGACCCTGCCTCTACATTGATGGTATGTTAATACATGAACAGTATTAGAGAGCACCTTGGCATGCTTCTTTGACTTGGTTTCTACTTGTTTCCCATCCAAAGATCGCCTATTTCTAATGTGATTGCAAGAAACACTCATATATAATGAGTTTTCTTTTGCTGTGCTCAAGTAGCACAGCAGTGACCAAAGTTACTTTATGTACAGGACACACTGACCCTTGAGCTTGTAGGAACCTGGAACAGTCACTGGGTCTTGCTGTCCACTTGCTGTGTCTTTTTAATTTATAATGGATCTAACAAGACTGCAGCTGATTGTATAATCAGTACATATCACTGCCCTCTAACCATAATTTTGGTCATTGGTTAGAGCAATTCAGACAACGGATATGCCAATGCAGCTCATGGGTCATGTTGAGTTGAGACAATTGAAATGTATTTATTTCTGGGTCAATTTCAGTCTCACTACCTGGGCCTTACTATATTTGTAGAAACTATGTGCAGTATATATTAATTTTACATTTACATACACAGTGACAGTCAATTAGACTGCATGTGTCCAAAAAACAGAAGCAGTAACCATGGTGACATCCTGCTTGTTAAGCAACGATGACTTATATTATTGGCACTGGTTTGATTTGGTTAAAAAAAATGAGCAAACATTTTAAAAAGTGGCCCCCCCCCTTGTCTACCCTAATGCTGCCACCTTAAAGGAACAGAAATCAGAAATTCTGTGATTAGAATGAATGAGTGAAACATCTATTGTTCCCTAAATGGGAATATTTGTTGCACTGAGAGCATAAAAAACATTTTAAAAACCAAAACATAAAAGACAAGACATTATTAACCATACATCACCGCACAAAGCAAACCATTAGACATACATCATAAAGCATAGCATGGCTGCATTAAGGAGCATCAGAGCCAAGTACAATAAAGTGCAGAGTGCCAAGTTAATGGTGGAAGATCAGCGATTGTTAAGCAGCTGAATGCTCTGTGAGACAAATGACGTAATGCTTCTTTTAGCCAATATCCACTATTTAAAAGTACATACTAAGGCCCAAAGTGGGTGAAGAGTGCAGTGGTTCTGTCCAATCCCGATCAAAGGTATCTGATCTGGGCTTTTTTTTCAGATTATCACCCTGATCACCTAAACCCAATCATTTACACCAGCCATGTCAGCTATTTTATTCATTTGGCTCAGCTGAAGACTTTAGCAGGGTTTCATATCATCAGAGTTTAGCTGGTCATATTTTAATATGATGCCTTGTTCTGATCAACTCCTGATGCCTTGTTCTGACCCACACACAAAGTGGGGACTGCTGACTTGTTGGGCAGTTGCATCTTGAGGTAACTTGAGTTTACCAAAACACTTGGTGCTGGTGTTTGTGCAGAATCTAAACATAAACAATTCGCTACCAAACCTCCTGTTTATGAATCACACAGAAAAGCGGCATTTTCCACCATTTTTGTCGTAGTTTGCCAACAGGTTGTATGGTATTCATAAGATTGGATCAGGTTCATGGGCTAAAAAAGCTGGCTGGGACATCTGAAGTTGTGATGTTGTGAGCTAAATTTAATGTGTACTGCTCTGTCATGAGAAAATACCACACATTGATTCACTGGTTACCCTGTTACTTAGTTCTCAACAATGAATACAAGAGGAGAGGATGCTCTCAATTAAACTTTCTTAAAATAATTGTAACATTGTATTCTTGACATTAATCATCATGATTGTGGTGAAAATCCTCTCAGCTCATCTACTTGGTCTAAAACAAGGATTACATGGATTACATCTGCTTTGAAAGGCAGAGAAAATTAGACACTTTCATCCAAAGTTTTCATTAATACAGAAAAATACATCAGTCTCCGATTATGTTTTGGAGTTTAACTCAAACCTTCCCCATACACCCCTTGAATGCCAAGGTACCCATCTGTGTCCTGAAAGAGCTGGAAGAGGCTTTCAAGTGACTCCACTGCAAACCCACTGATGGCGCATTCAGACAGAGCAAAAAATCAAGAGTGTGAGCCAACAGCGGATATCCATTCCATTAGAGTTGGGTACCAGAACCAGAATAGGACTGATGTTAAAGTTAAGGTTAGGGCCAAGAAAAGGACTATAGTGATTATATAGTTATAGTTCTTATATAATTACATAGTATAGCACATTGAAACATCTGAAATGAGTACAGACATATTAAGACATCTTAAAGGTTGTGTGCATGAGAGAAACATGCTTGTGTCCTGAACATGGTATAAGACTCTATTTAAATGCAGCACATTTATATACAGGGTCCAATGGTTTAGACAGTACTAAAATGCAACAGCCAGACTGACTAATACAGAGGTTCGACACCAACATAGACAAGATATCACTCTCTGCTTAACCCATTACTATGCTATAGTGTATTCAGAATCAACACATTTATGATAAACATGTATTGAATAGGTAGATCCATACACATCTTCATTGTGTGGATATAAATATTTACTGTCACATTAATCTTTCTTTGAGAACATACACAGTACTGTTGTAACTGACTTGTATAGAAACCAGAAGAACATTTGGTATGTTTATGGTAAATAGCAGTCACACACACTGCAAGTAGATGGCTCCACTTGAAGCTTATTTTCAGACAAACAAACAAATCACACCTCTACACAGTAACCTTGGATATGTTGTTTTCTGATTAAATACTTCAGTATGTTCAAAAAATTGTGACTTGTGGTGCGATGCCTCTGCAGTTACAGTTTAATCTGCAGAATTCTTTGTGTATCAGTGGGAAAGAAATGTAGGTCGCTCCTTCTGAAAACACATTCACCTACCACAATCAAACAATGCACTGTCCTGGCTCCCTGCAGAGCAGACAATGCTCTCCTGTGTTGGGTTCAGGTTGTGCCTCGTGTCTGCTCAATGTGATGGCCTTATGACTCGCCCTCAAATGCACATCTTTGACATGGCTTCATTTGAAAGATTTGTACAGTACAGCATCCTCAGAGATACTGCAAGTGTGGCTCTACACTCTCCAGACACCCAGATGGCCTGACCCCCCAACAAGCAGACTGGTGGTTAACCTTCACTGACACTGCATGTGGCGCTGTTGCACTTGTCTCGAACTCTTCCAAACTGCAGGCTAATCAGAATCTGAACAGCTTCACTACCCCAGTGCAGCAACCCATACAGCAACTGAGCCAGAACGCATGGTGTGAACACCTGCCGAGTCAAAAGACACGACCTTGTGTTGATCTCGGCTTCCAATTTCACCATTTTTCCAGCCTTGTGCTACAGCAAGGCGACCTCTGCCTCCTTCAGCATGGACTGCAAGCTGGCATGTGGACTAACCTGGCAGGAATGGGCTGTTAGCTCAGAGAAACAAGTCTGACACTGTGAGAATTTGTGACAGTTGGGAAAATAGTGAATTATGTTTTCAGCAAGGGGATTTACGTTTTCTATTTTTTAATTCTCTTTATTATGGAACATAGTTTTTGTATATATATATATATATAACCATCGTCCTCGAGGAAGAAATGTGGTCGGAAAAAAATCCTGAATGATCGTGATCAGTGATCACTTAAATGTTTAGTGAAATCAAATCATTGATTGAAATTTAATAGTCAAAGTTAGAGCATTTCTTCACACAAATTGCAAAGGAAACTCAAGGGATTGGGACTGAACAGCTGTGTAGCCTTAAAAAAACAACTCATCAGTGAGGCCAATAGGAAACAAGGGCTTCCATTTGCTGGGGAGCATAAAGATTGAACTTTGGAACAATGGAAGAAGATCATGTGGTCTGATGAGTCTCACACACACCAAACAAATAAGCCAGACGGGGACTCCTGGGTAAGACAACTGTGGTGTCCCGAGCACTTCCAGATGGTATTATTGCTTAGTCACCGCCTCTTGTCAAGATATAGCAGCAACAAGATGCTTCTTTAGAGCGTGAGTGAATTTTCTATCAATCTTTGTATCAAGTACATATTAAACATTTACGCATGAATGGAGAGATAGTCTGTTCACTCTCAGAAACACAGTTACACAAGAGTAGCCTTCTGTTAAAATTAAAATTTTTTGAAACCTTCTGAAATCTCGGAGTTCTCTCCATGCAGTGATTGCCTATCAAAGGTTCATTGTTTTATCCTCTATTTCTATGTCTTTCCTCCATAGGCTTGTGTTCCTCTGTCATCAATATGGTTTTTCTTTTGCAATTTTGAGTTGTTTTTGTGATTTCTATTGCTTACATCCACCATTTCCGTCACTGGTTACAGATAACAGGGAAACATTCTTTTTTTTTTTTTTCTGGTTGTTTAATGATACTTTGTGTCTTCACTCAAGTTATAATTTTCCTGCACAAAATTCAACCCAGTGGTCAAAAGAACGACAAAGTGAAAGTAATGCTAATATGGCACTAATGTTAGTGTGAATGGAACCATTTTTCACACTGTGCAATCTATAAAGCTCCAGTGTGGAATCTCTATCGCCCCCTGTGGACTTCTGAGTAATTACCAAAACAATAAGCTCTCCTTCTGAATGATTAGCAACACATTACATAACATAGCACTGCTGTATGAAGCTGTATCACATTACTTGAGCCTTCTGTCTAGCCTGCTCAGTCATAAAGTAAAATGTGGGCAGTGTGGCAGTGTCACCACAGACACATAAAATCTGCTAAACTAAGACAGACTGAAAGAGTCATGTGGAGCTGATAAGCTTTATTCGCATTGTGTGAACTCATTTGGCAATGATTTTAATGTAAAAGGCTTTGGTTTAAATTTCAAGGTAGGAGCGACAGCTTGAACATCGTAATGACAAGTACAGGCCAAAAAGTGTGTGTTGTGTGAAAGGTGACACAATATCTTATTGACTCTGTGCACCTCACCTCCTCCTCTGGATCAAAGAAGAGATTTAAAGAGGACATTCACTGGAAAATCAAATTTCTGATGTTTTTTGGTGTGTCCCCATGTCCCTCCTATATCTAAACATCACTAAAGTGTCACAATAAACACTTCAGCCACTTTTGAGGAAAAAAGGGCTTCTCTGTTTACCTGAGCTCAAGCAAGCGGTTTTGAAAAGTCGAGTTTAGTTACGCAACTAGCACATTTGACGTGCATTGAACCCTCCACCAACAGCTACTCCCGGTCATGGACGTGAACATTCAACCTGAAGAAGAAGAAGCTGAATCACTTCCACCATTACAACTATTGTATCTGTTGAGAGCAACATGTCTCAGAAGAAAGGTTCAGTTCATTGTTGCTCTGTTGCTGGTTGTCAAAAACAACTGTCATGGTGTCATGTCTGGCCTGGGTTTCCTCCACGCCCTAGTTGTAATCACTGCTTTTATTTTTTGTGTGTTTTTGCCCCACTTCCTGGGAGAATTTGCTCTGCTCTTTTGCCTGCAGGAGGTTGGCTGACAGGTGGGGCGGAGCCTTCAATCTGCACAGCTGTTTCCCATTTCCTCATCAAGCACCGACTACTTATACTGTGGTTTCCTGCCTCCTGGTGTCAGCGCGTCTTTCCAGTTCAACCGGTAAACCGTGTCAAGTCGAATCGCTCCAAGCTCTGGTTAGTCTTTTTCCCGTGGTACTCAGCATAACCTAATGCTCGCTTTTTGTTCTTTTACCCCAGACCTCCCTGAGCTCCGCCTTGCCAGTCAGCCAGCCTCAGCCCTTTTTGTTTCCCCTCTTGACTGGTGTTTTTTCGTTATCCTTTTGTAAATAAAACCTGTTACCCCCGTTCTACAGCTCCGTTTTAGCCCCGTCCTTTTTTTCCTTTTTTACGATTTCTCTGAAATCATGACAACAACACCAGACGCTTCATAGACTCCCTTCTAATGAGGAAAAAAGAGCAGAGTGGATATCTTTCATTTTTGATAGTAATATCCCTGCTAAGCTTCCTGCAATGCTGTTTGTTTGTAGCAGTCACTTTGAAGTGAATAGTTATATAAACTTTGGACAATACAACGCGGGACTCATCAGCAGGAAGCAGCTCCAACAATCTGTAATGGATTTCCTGAAGGCAATGTAAGTATTTCCAAATGAAGTAATAATGTCTTTGTGAGCTTGACTGCTTCTGGTCTTGAATAGCAATAGCTAATTGTCTCAGTAGCGGTAGAAAATGAGTGAGTGAGAGTGAGTGTTTGTCTCAGCTCCATATGATACTGTTTACTAACACACTGCTGCACAACTTGTGTGGAAATGTGTGTATTTTTGTGTTGGCTGGAGTGTCTCGGGTTAGCACGCATGCTAACTACTGACTGTGGCAGGCAGAGATCGTGTGTACTTTCTGTTTGTCTTGGCTCGCTGTTTTAAAAGCGAACCGCTGCATAGGAAACAACTTAGTAATGGTTTATTTTACATTTAAATTAAACCACGCAGGCACTCAAACTGACACTCCTGTGGTTCGGGGGGCGAAGCACTGCGCAGCAGTTAGTCTGCTCATAGCTGGCCAATCACAAGCGAGTGGGAATGCGCTTGGTAGCTGGCCAATCGCAAGAGACTTGGAGTTCTGGGGGCGGGCATTAGCTCCGAAACAGAGCGCCTGTTCAAATGCTGTCAGAGATGAGCAATGAACTGGCTTAATCTGAAGAGACTATGAGGTTTTTGACCATAAATATTATTTCATTTACCTAAGTTGACATCAGTAACCTCGCTTTTTGGTTCAAAAAGACCATTCTATGCCTCCTTTAAAACAATTTACCAAATTAGAAAAAACTGCACTGAACTGGAGCATGGTTAATTATGGGAAATAATGGGTATAAATTTACTGGTTTGACAATTTTGAGATAATATATAATCAAATATTCAGGACAAATTGTACGTCAGAGAAACCACAAGCTTGTGCTTCCCCCTGCCCACCTCATCACAGATTGCTTTGTTGATGTTGTATTTAAAGCCAGTGCAGTGGAAAAATTAAACATTAGCAACTCCTCTTTCATCATATAGTAAATTCTAGTCACTAATAACACATAAGGTTATTATGTTTTTGAAGATCTACAAGAACGATAAGTTGCAGCTCTAAAACACAAACACAAAAATGTTGATATTGTCTTTTTCTGTAGTACTTCATTTGTAAATCAGGAGGCACCACTGGCATAGAGGTAAAATCACAGACAATGAATCACAGACTTTCATTGAATTTCAAGAATTAAGGTAAATATTACATAGTTAGTGAGTAAAATGTAAAATCTGCAATAAAAATGTCAATTTTTGTCGAAATGTTGCATTGTTTAATGTTCATATACTGAATCATTGGTTTATGAAGTAAAGTGGTTATTATGTTTTTCTTTTGACTGATACCATAACCGAATATTATATATTCTATTTCATATTACCAAAATATCCATAGTTTTTGAATATGTTACATCTTCCCTGCCCTCAGCAGTTCACCAAGAGAGGGGTGAGGATACTGAAGAATGTTGTGAAAATAGTATACAGTAAAAGCAAGACCAACTAGAGTTTGTAGTGCTGCTGGGCTTGTAGCTTCTCATTTTCAGAAAAAAAATTAAAATGGATGTCCAAAATTAACATTAACTCCAGTCCAGCTAGCATAAAACATTTTTCACTTTTGCTCCATGCTGCAGGATGATAGAAATTACTCTCTCACTTTGTTTGTCTTTTGTAATTGTAGCAAACTTATCCTTACTGTGATGGAGTCCAACAGGAAACCAGGAGCCCGGTGGTGCTTTGAGAAAAGCTGTAATTACCTGTGGGCTTCACTCTCACTTGATTAAGAGGGGAAAAAAATGATCCTGGAGAGGTGAGACTGTAACACACACCAGCAGAGATGCAAAGCGAGCACACAAACCCGTGCACGCACACGTGCACATGCTGCCTCATTTGTCTCACAGAAGCATGCACGGCCATAAACACACATCATATACATATGCACCAGCACCAAAACCCAGAGGCCTGCAGCTTAACTGAACTTTCTCACCAATCTACTGACTGTTTTCCACTCATACACATCTCCTTTTTTTTCCTTCACTTTCTTAATCAGCGGAGAGTTGGAGGTGGCAAAAGTGAGAGAATCCAAAAATGATGCTCAGAAAGAAAAACAAGGTAGATGAAGAGGAGGGAAGAGACAAAAAGAAACTGAGGTAAAGATCCTCAGAGAAAAAGAGAGGGGTGTATGGAGGTGTTAGATGGGTAATCTAATCCTGTGGAGGAAACAGACCAAGGGGAAATGAGCTTTTACAAAGGCAACTTTATCAAAGCATAAATTGGAAAAGTGGAAAAGGAATACTTCATACTTATCGAGTAAACACCCACAGCTGCAGAGAGGAATGTAAATGAATAAACTCATTATAACACACCGACGTAGTTCTCATCAGCAAAGGTATTAAATTATCATCTTACCGAGAAATCTTTAACTTTAAAGTGTGAGTATGTGCAGTTTGTGGGGAAATGTCATTGTTGCTTAGTAACCAAAAAATGGATTTTATTTAATATTTCAAGGTGCTGTCATTTTCAGAAACAAATTTAAAAGTGTGAGGGGGGAACAAAGTATTCATATTAATTAGTTGCTCTGGATGTGGACACCATACATTTAAAGAGGCAATTCACACAACACAAACAAATAAATACCTAAACATGCTGAAATAAATGCAACTGGTAGCAACAGGGGACACGCATTTCCAGGGGACACAAATAAAGTATCAAACCATGCATTCCTATTATTTTAGCTCATTTGACTTCAGCAACTTTATCCACACTATTCATCACATGTTTTCTTATTGGGTTGTACAGTAAGGTTTACAGTATCAACTTACAAATGTATTTAATATTTAATATTTACTGTGCATTTTGTCTGTTGAATTATGAATTGGTCACTGTCATTGTAAACGTACATTAAATACAATTTTGTTCATTCCAAAGGCACATGAACAAACATGCAGTTGCCAACATCCGCAATAACACACAATATATGTCAGTGGTTTGATTTTATTTATTTATCCTCACTTGGGAATAAATAAATTATATATATATATATATATATGTATATATATATATATATACATATATATATATATATAGATATATATATATAGATAGATAGATAGATAGATAGATAATGGATGAGGAAATATTTAGATGTGAGACTTTTGTCTATCTGGTTGTGTTGTGTTTGCAATTAGTTTTTTCTGTGTTAATAATTGTTTGTTTGTTGTTTGTTTAATTGTTTCAGTTATATTTTGAATACCCATGGTGACAGGTGGCAAAGTCACTAAAAGGTCATTTGAAAAATCTCATTATATTGATTTGTGTCTATAGTTTATCACCGGCTATTGTGATGTAAACCACTTTGGCAATTTTGTTTACTTTATGACAGTGATAAAAACTGAAGCATCATTGAATGTGAGCGAGCTGTAGAGAAAGAGACAAAGTGGCTCACATATCTCGCTGACAGCTGATGCTTTCTGTCTTCGTTTTCTCTCTTTCTATAATTGCAAACGCATTTTCCTGGCTTTGTAGTTGGCTTATTCACAGCTGTGTCTAGATGGCAGGAGGCAGTTTCAGACATTTGCTCTTTATTCACCAAATTGAGAAACACATTTATCAATGCAAATTAAATGAGCACTGGGAGAGGTGGAGTAGAGGGAGCAGTGAGAATGACATTAAAAAAGAAAGAGAGAGTTAAAGAAGTTGGAGAGAAAATCCTCAGTGAAACCAACACGGCTGCTGCATGGGAGAAAGACAGAAGAACACAAATCATAGAAAGTGGCCATTTTTGTCACTTCATTAAGTTAATTCTTGTTGTGTAATGCACTTTTCAACACAGTGCGACAGGGAGAGTGCGAGGGTAATTCAGTTAGCTGAGAGACAGCCTCGCCTTGACTCTCCTCTTGTCACAGACTGGCTATTTTGTGTGGTCGCTCTGATTGGCTGAGTGCTGACTGGGCTAAAAGCTTTTGAAGTAGAGGTGAAGAGCAATTAGAGTCACTGTCACACAAACACACAAACCACATCACACTCTTTCCTCACCCACCCTCTGCCGCTCAACACCCTTTACTCACACTTTCACACTCCTATTAGTGCACATACTGTACACTAAAGGATTTACACACAGTAATAGTTAATTCTTAAGTAATTAAAAAGTAATATCACTTCAATTCCAGCAGCTCCAGGTAGTTAAACTATTGGCTTTCCCTATGAGCTGGTACCATCACCACATTTATACCAACCAGGGGACTGAGCAGTTGTTAGATCAAATAATGTTAAACTGATAAACATTGCATTGCATGAGTTACTGACACATAGAACAAATATCAATGACTGAGCAGGGAGCGCCTGCTGCACACTCCTGTCCCAGAGAAGCAGCCCTCTGTCAAAGGTGACACACGAAATGTAAATGTTAGCTGTTAGCCACTTAAGAATAGGACTTCTTAACTATGCCTGCTTATTTTGCACTACTTTAAGAATATGCAACTGAAGTCTGTAAACTGCCCATTCTCTAACAGCAGAGTCCACAAAGAAAAACCTGTATTCTTAGATCGCAGAGACACAGGAGCTACTCATCGACTGCTATAATCCAGATATTCCAAAAACCTTTTATACTAACAAAAACTACTTATTCATTGTGATGTCTTATGCACGGAGACATGAATGCATGCATGCAAGCAGTCACTGTGTGACAGTTAACATGTATCTGTACATGTTACCTGTCATGCTTTGTATTTTAGATTTTAGTTCAGGATTGTATTGATTGATTTCATGTCTCCGCCTGACCTCGGAACATACACCTGACCTTTGAACTGGCAGAGCACAGAATGTACCTTCAGGATCTGGATAGGTGAATTTGATTCATGTCTGAGGGCAGTCAAGCCACTGATGGGATGATATGGGACGATGTGCATGAGGAAATGTGAGCATTCCTTATTCCTGTGATGTATTTTCATCATGTGTGAAGCACTTTATCATTAAAAATAAAATATTTTTCCTACATCAAAGTTGTAAACCTGGAACTACAGGCTCCTGATAGCCATTATAAACACATGCACCATAAATACTGATGTGTTAATGGTGACAATTCCAATATATCACCCAATTCAATATGTTTAGGGTGACAACACAATCGATCCAAGGCTAATAAATATTGATTTTATAAATATTGATCCATAATTTAAAAAGGTGGGTCAGAGCTTTGTGTGTGTGTATTTTTTTTTTTACACCATTACATTCTCCCTTTAAAAGGTCATACATAAAGTTTAATAGGATTAAAGGGTATTAAATAATGTATAAGAATTTATAATGAATATCGGTGACTTGTGTTTGGATGTTTGCTTCTCATTGCCAGTTGCCGTTTCAAATCAACGCTCAATTATGATACAGTTGTAAGGTTTTAACACTGGGCATGTATGGAACAAACGGTAAACGGAAACCAGGTTGCAAACGACAAGGTGTGAGGGATTTATTTACAAAAAAAGTGCAACAAACAGAAAAAGGTCGAGCCAACTAAGGAGGAACAAAAAGCGAGGAGACTGACAGGCTGGCTGGGCGAGCATCTCCCGGGGTAACTAGGAAAAAAGGGGAAAAATCATGAATTAGAAAACGAGAGTAAAAACGCATGGAAGTAGGCAGAGCAGAGTAGCGACTTGTACTGGTGAGTACCGTGTTGCATGAGAGACGCGCTGACACCTGCTGCAAGGAGGAACCAGCTGATAAAGGCCGGGGGGAAATCAAGGAAATGTGCAGCAGGTGTGTGGGGAGGGACTCCACCCAGCAGCCTGGTCAAGCCTCCTGAAACCAAAAAGCAAAGACAGGGTTGCGCAGGAAAATAAAAGACATCACAAAATAAGAGACAGGAAGCAGGGAAAAAACCGGACCCTGACAACAGTGAGTGATATGAAATATGGACATCCCATGTTTAAAGAGAAAATGTATGCCAGTGTATACAACAAAAAATAGTTCCATTGAATAAGATGAGCCCATCAAAATCCAGCATAGAAAAGCAGTTATTTTACTTTTCAAATTTTCAAAAATTTCAAGACACGAGACGTACGTACATAAGCAGGTCACAGTTTGAGACCCCCCCCCCCAAAAAAAACTCTCCAAATGAAATAAATAAATAAATGTCTTTATTTTAATATTATAAAGAAGCTAACATGTTTATTTTTTCATTTAATTATTATCATTTTTTTATTTTCTACAAAGGCAATGCAGATTGATTAAGTCTTGATAAATGAGTAATACAGGTTCAGAAAAGTGCACTTAGTGTGTCCTTAGTGTAGTTTGCAGGAATATGATCCTGTGACTGGGTTGTTTCACAGCCAGGGGGTGCTCTCCAGAACATTGAGTCTCTTGAGACTGGTCAGGTAACTGGAGCAAACCCCTCCCAGAGCCGTTTGGCTTCATGCTTAACACTAGCTCTTAGCACTTAACAGCATGAAGTAGCTCCATCGCAGCCCCTTGCTGTAGCTCCTTACCAAGAGACCAAGGCTGCAGCAGGATGTTTCAGAAAGGTAATCCTCTCAAATGTAGCTCAATTTTGTCAACTCCTGACTGTAACTAATTTTACAGTAATAAGACCATCCTATTTATGTTGCCAAACACTTACCGCATCTTCCATGTAGATTATGGGCCTTTGAGGGGCAGAATATTACACAGGTACATACTGAAGTACATAAGTGTAACATGAACATTAGAGGCCTATTAAATCATACCATATGGACCAAAGATTCAATGAAAGAATGAAATTTTTCCCCAGAATCTTGTCACTTCAAAATATATTAAAAAAAATATACACGGCAAGAATAGCATCTACAATATTATCTGATTCTCTTCTCAGGTGTTCTCTTCCCGACATCTAACTTATCACAGCTTTCGGTGCTGAGGCAATAATTTAGCATTCAGTCATAAATTAATTTATTATTTATTGCCAAGATTTTGAAAACACATTCTTTATAGATAATAAATATTTCTCAGCAGTTGTTCAAACTGCTTTTGTTTGTGAAGTGTATGTGGGGTCTTTGCAGTGGCTTCTACCTTCTTTGCGTATAAGTATGACATGAAAACAGGTCGCCTGCTTGCAGCTTATATTTTCATCGTGATGCATGGTCACAAAGCACAACCTATATGTAAACATGAAGATGCATATCAATGAACCAGTACTTTATTTGGTTCTAAAGGTTTTAATGCCACATAAGTTACATGGTCAAATACTGTTACAGAGTTACAGTGTATTACTGTGTATTTGTGCATTCAACATGCACTTTATCCTATTGTGTATTTGTACACAAATATATACATAAACAGAGAGATATATATACACACACACATCAAACACACCCTCTTCCCTTTTAGTCCTGTTGCAATTAACTGTTAGCTGGTGTTAGCCCATGGGAAAACAAACATGCACACACACACTTACACTTAATCCATGTTTGAAATGCTTATCTCTGTCATCAGGAAATCATTGTGGACAGTTGACACTGCTTCCTCCTTCAGGTTAAGTTTGGTGATGAGTGTCCAAGGTGGTGTTAAGCAAGATTAGCAGCTTATGAAGTGTCCAGTGTTGGTTTTTTCAGCGGACAACAGAACAAGCTGTTGAGACGGAGATGCCCTGCTCCCTGCCAGAGCAGGAGGAGCTGCTGCTGGGGGACCAATCAATTCACAACAGATTTACTAGTTATGTAACAGACATGGACTTTTCAGATCTGCTTGGCAGAGCTCAGGTAAACAATGACGCCCTGCGTTCACAGGAGTGCCTGAAGTGTTTGTTGTGACACTTAAGTGATGTATAGATGCATGAAGGACACAGGGTTACACCCAAAAGCAACAGAAACGTGTTTTTCCAGTGAATAGGACCTTAAAGGGGTCTGTGACGAATGTCTCAACGTTCACGTTTTCTTGTTCCTTATCCATTTTTCAGTTTTCCTGATGATTGATGACATCTGGTGCTATAACCGGTCTCCTTCACTGCCGGTAGACAAAAAGCTGACAGCTAAGCAATTTCCTGAACATTACCATACATTGTTTTTGAGTGAACGCCAAAATTGACTCGTGTCTCATGATGAATGAGTCTGTGGTGCCGTGGCGACAAAAGTAAGCAGTGAGTTAGTATCGGAAGTGATGACTGCTGGAGAGAAATTTGCCACCACTTGTTTAATATGAGATATGTTTTTTTTTGACACAAAATGAATACTAAATTGATTGTATGAGTGATGATGCATGATTGTGTAACACCACTTTTATCAGATCAACACTGAAGTCTTCAAACAATCAGCTGACAATTGATCATTACATTTTTCAATTAGGTTTTTGCTTATGCGTATCTTATATCTTGACAAAAATATTAAAAAGCAAAAGGTTACAAAACAAAGACACACACAAACTCTATCTCTCTGTATGTGTGTGCAAAATCAATTTGCACTGCTACATCGATGTGCCCACATTATACACCAGCTGTCACTCACACCTGTACAAACACCCACATCACCCTGTCACAATAAACTCTCATACCTATTTTCTCTTCTATTTCTCCATTTCCCTTTTACACACGCACACAAAACCACACCTTTATTCCCTCTACAGTGGGAGACATTTATTCTGATTATGTTGGGACCTGGAGATCGAAGATTGTTGTAATCAGAAAACTGGCCAGACATCTATCACCACAGCAACCAATCAAACAGCCTGCTACAATGGCAAGAATGGGAAAAATTACACACAGAAATGATTCCCACTGGCTTGTGTGTGTGTGTGTGTGTTTGTGTGTTGGGGGTATACACAATTCTGTACTTCTATGTTTTTGACAGATTTTAGATACAAAATCAAATTGTACTGAACTTTATTTCAGCACACATGACTAATATGAAAACTACAGGTTCAGTTAATGTATGTATATCACTGAAATTTGGGCTTAATGATTAGTTACTGTAGTCAACCAGTTTGTGTGTTTATGGATTGTTTTACTATATCTGTGGTAGACCCCCCTGTATTTTCAGTTCAGCTTCATAGGGACCAAAATGCTGGAATGGGTCAAAGATTGATTGTCAAACCTTGGTTTTAGGGTTAGGCTTGGAATTCGGTTTAGACATTGTGTTGTTAGGGTTTGGGTTTGTTAGGGTGAACATTTTTAGAGAAGAAGAAAACTTCACTGCTTCAGCATAGCTCTTCTATGAACAGCTGAATTTGAAAGGTTCAAAATGATATAGCAGAAGCAGATATATGGTGGAATGATTATTGTGCCTTTTTGGTGGAAACTCAGCATCTTTATTGACCCAAACTGCAATTCAGTTGCTGACCCATAAGGCCTTTGCAGTTAGATTAGTCTTGTTTCTTTTTTTGCACGCACCTTAATAACATTTTGAACTCCCCAGTGAGTTCAGCTTTTATATCAGTGATGGAATTTCTCTGAGTGGTATTGCAACACATGATCCAGGTAGGAGAATATACTGTAGTCCAGTGGAATGTCGGATAAGTTAGTCTGGCATGGAACCATGGGCATGTGCATGTGACAAGTACACATACAGTAGTAACTCTGCCAACATGGAACACAGATGTGTAGAGATGCCTTTAGACTAATATAGCCAGCAATCATTCTTTGAACGTCTTTGCTAATTATGTGGTTGGAAATAAATTTCTGGGTGTGATCATAGACCATAAAATATGTTGGAAACTGCTATCAGCATATCAGTAAATAACATATCTACTGTTGGGGACAACACACTACAAACACCAAAATCCATTACACATACAGCAGAAGAGAGCAATAAAGATAATAAAAAAAAAGTGTCGAGATAAACAAAAGACATTATCATGAAGTAGATGGATTAACTTAGGTTGTTACTTTGTTTTGATTTTCCCTTTTTTTTCCTATTGTGGCTTCAATGTGTAATTATTAATTAATTCATTCAACAAAGATTTTGAAACCATCATAATAAAAAAAAAGCAGTCATGACCCTGTTTTAAGAGACTACATGCATGTTTTAGACATCATTTGAGTCCTTATTTCAAGGCAAATGAAAACTAAAAATAGAAAATGCTTGCTTCATTTACTACATTATGTCAAACATTTTGTCAGGCTTGTAGCAGATTATATATTTTATTTAATTTAAACCTGTCCACCTATGTCCCAGACCCTAATGTCTATCATGTAATAACAATTGTGCGACAGTGGTCAGCCGCCAGTTGGAGATGATAGAGGATGAGGACACCATGTAGCAGATGGTTTTTACATTTTACTATTCAAATTTCTTACCTCCTGCAATTAATTGTTATGTAAAATAGACATTTGAAAACCTTTTTATTATTAAGGTCATTTTGAAGGACTTGAATTAGTTCTGAGGAAAAGACTTCTAACAGACAGAATTCTATGAGCACCACACCATTCTGTTACAACAGGAACGGTTTCGTCTCTGTGTGGTGTTCACATTGTGCTGTCATCAGACACAATGAGAAACTGAGCTGGAATCAGCTCACATATGGGGAGGCCATGGGATGTACAGTATATCGTCTCGTAGAAGGTGCCTTTGTGAACGGCACAGTGACAGCTGTGTACACATAGTAAACACTCACAAAGACACAAGACAGTGGACAGTGACAAGTTTCTGAGAAGTGAATAACAGGAGGTCAGTGTGTGTGTGTGTGTGTGTGCTTTTCTAAGCGTGTGTGACTGAATTTGGTTTTGGAGTGACAACGTGTGAGTACACAAATGGTGTGTGTGTGTGTGTATATGTAATATCGCCCACCATCTGTTCTTCCTTCCTGCTTCAGATACCAGTTATGTATTCCTACTGTGATCCTGCTGTTGTTGGCTGTGTGTGTGTGTGTGTGTGTGTGCAAGACATGCAGCAATAGAGCTCTAAAAAGGGCCAATCTGGACAAGCCAATATTAATGTGATGGGACTTCTCCCTACCTCTCTCTCACTCTCCCTCAGACTCACTCACTCACTCACACACACACACCTCCACATTATAATGCTTGCTCCCTGGTTACAAAGTTTTATCACTGCCTCTCACATACAGTCTTTGTAAATACGTGCACACACGTGGTGCCATTCTGCAAGATCATTTTTTTTCTTTGCGTGTGTGTGTGTCATAGCGCAAAGATGAGGCCTCGATCACAGCTGGATACATCCTCAGTACTCTTTTCTTCTTCCTGCTAATGGACAACTGCAGGAAACCGGACCACTTACCAGTGTAATTGTCATCAACACAGAAATTGAGTTTCCTCTCTGAAAATGCCATTGTTGAGGAAAGAGAGGTAATAATAAGACACACCACGGAGGAAATGAAGCCCACAGCGAGGTTAACCTCTCAAGGTCAATTGGATGTACTGTATACACATGGTAACAAAAACTGGGTTTGATATATAAAAGTAATTTCTGACTCAAACCTGAATCTTGTTAAGCTTGTTAACATCTGCCTGTTATATTCTGTTGCAAGAGACATTTGATTGTTAATAGCAGTAATGATTTTCCTGACCAGTTTATGGTCTTAATATGTAGTTTTAGGTCTTCTACACTCCAGCGCAATGTCCATTTGTAAATAATGATCCCATTTAGAGTCAAATAAATGATAAAGCAGAGTATGCTTAACTTTAATTACTTACCGACTGCAGAAGCAAAAACGTCCCCAGTTTTTATTTCAGAAATCTGGTCACATTATCATATTTGACATGTGATAGTTAACAACGAGCTGGTACACCTGCTGAAAACAAGAATCAAAACCAAGGAGAAGCTAATTTAAAACTGGAAATGTTAGGTCCTTGTACTTTGTAGTGTTTTTTTTTTATTTTATTTATTCTCAATATGGTGGTGTACCAATAGTTCTGAAGAACAGTTCTGATTGTGTCTTTCTTCTATTTTTGCCCCCTCCCCGAAACGTTACTTGGATAATTTCTACCATACACTCTCTCCTTCCCTCCAATACCACCTTTCTGGGTTAGGGTTAGGGCTTGTTTTCTGTCCACTGTCAATCTTTTAGTACTGTTCATAAAATTGGCCCAGATTGCTCCATGTATTTTACCGGCTTGAGAGAGCAAGTGTATTGGCATTTGTGTATATTAGCTACCAGGCTACAGTATAAATCTGTATTGATGATATGGCAGCCCCTGTGGGACAAGGTGGATGAGAGCCAATACTGGAGCCTATTGACTGGTGTGGAATTGCTTTTGTAATATTGTTTGGGAAGACAGACGACTATGAGGGAAAGCAAAGGAAGAAAAAAAAAAAAAAACTTTTTCTGTTTCTTTTATTGTTGAAGGTTTCTGCTCAGAGGACTGAAGAAATGAGAAATAACAGGAAGAGAGGAAAGTTACCAGAAGACAATCAAGCAGACAGGGGAAAAAAGTATTAAAAAGGAAACACAAGAAAGACGGTGAAGAAGTGGAGTAAAAAAGAAAAGATTGTGTGAGAGCAGGTTATAAAAAAGGTGATGTAAATGAAATCCAGGGAAAGAAATGGCTGGAATTATGTTTGATGGTGGGTTTTGTATGATTGCAGGAAGCGAGAATTGAGTTTGGAGCAGATAACTGACTGTTTATGTGAGCTCGTTGGTGTGTTCACGATGTGTCATTTTAGCGAGCAGTTGCAACAGCCAGTAGTATTACAGTTGTCATTGCCTCCTACATGAGGAGATGGAGATATGTTAATATCAGTAGTTTCGATGTTATCAGCCAGTGGATGTCAGTATGAAATGCAGGGAATGTAGATTTCAAGCCATTCGCTCAAGTCTCAGTTTAATTCCATAATAATAATAACAAAAAAAAAATGAAAAGA
The DNA here is from genome assembly GCA_016785285.1 of Brachirus orientalis. NCBI lineage: Eukaryota > Metazoa > Chordata > Actinopteri > Pleuronectiformes > Soleidae > Brachirus > Brachirus orientalis. The sequence goes on from JAFBJR010000396.1 coordinate 768,251, forward strand.
AAAGAAAAACCTCCACAGCTGGCTGGTGACAGCTAATTATCTGTCCATCTTTTCTATTTCTTTGGGAATTATACATCAGAAACACCTTTGAGGAATTTCTTGAAATTATGTTCCGTTAGAATCATGTATAAATGGATTACAATTTGCTGGTTAGATGTCATAGTAAAGGTAAGTGCGACCTAAAATGATCAGTATTTTTAACCTTTTAAAAATGTAAATTTACTTTTAACACAAAGCATGTGTTAAAGCATGTGTTAAAAGTATGGAAAAAAGTGTAAAATGCAATGATCTGCAGTGGCATACAACTACTGGTGGTAGTCTTAATAAAACATGTGTACAGTTGTTGTATACTGTCTCGAATAAAGTAAAATAAAGAGGGATTCTTGAGTAAAGGTACAAGTATCTGACCAGAAAATCACTTTGGTAGAAGTTGAAGTTACCTTTTACAGTATTACTTGACTGAGAGTCTTGAAGTATATGACATTTATTGTATTTCAGTATCAAAAATATTTTTTGATATAGAATGCACTAAAGTTTTAGAAGTTTTTTTTTTTCCTTCCAAAAAGTGAGGAGTTAGAATTTCAACAGTGAACTACCTTGTGGCTTCCTTCCAGTAGAAGCATATTAGGCACAAGCGAAAGAGGTTTGAGCTTGTTCAGTGTTAAAAAAACTAAACTTCAACTAAATTAAATTTAAACATAGCTCCTTCTCATAGTGCTGCCAACCTCCCTGTGAGCCATATGGATAAACTACACCTTTCCTTCAACTGGCATGGCAATTTAATAGCTGAAAAGTGTAAAGGTGTTCATTTTCAGAAGAAGTTGGTTTTCAAAGTTGCGGGGAAATCAGTCTTGCTCTTGTTGGACTAAAGACATGGTATGGCATGACTGCATCACCATCTCTTCTGATTTTATTTGGTAGTAACGGGTAACAAAGATAAGGGGACACAATTTATTTAGTGAATGTAGTTAGAAAGTATTTTGTACTTAAGTAGAGTAACAAAGTATTTATACTTCATTACAACATTGATTACATAGGAGTGAAAATTTAGGTTAAGCTGGTTGAGGTATTCTGGGTGGGGTATTATTTAAACTGGTGGTTCCTGTCCTTTCTGTTTGGACATCCATGAGGTTATGAGATAAAGTGATTGATGACCACTGTGAAAGGAAAGATGGAAAATAAAGAAAAATTCGGCTTCTTGTCTCTAGAAACTACTGAACCAAAATAGACGGAGGAAGGAATTTTACTCTTTGGTTGGACTATACAACCCTCATATACATTTGAGGACAAAATTTTTAGCCCCCCTATGAAAATGTGATTGTTTTAAAGGTATTTCCTATGTTCTCTTAAAAAGAGCAAAGGATTTTTAACACAGATTATGCATACTGGAAGCATGTCCTTTGGTCAGAACTAAAGCTCTTTGGCCATAGGGACATTGCTAATGTTTGGAGAAAGAAGGGAGAGGCGAGTAATCTGAAACACACCATCCCCACAGTGAAATAAGGTGGAGTTAGTATTATGTTGTGGGGATGCTTCAGTGTGTCTGGAACAAGGTGGAAAGAATAATGAAAAAGAAGGATATGTGAAGATTTTGAAAGAAAACCTGAAGTAGTCAGCACCAAAACTGGAGGTCTGGATTGTCACGACAACAACCCTAAACATACGTGGCTCCTGGTGAAAAACTACCTCCAGAAGACCAAAGTGAACGTTATTGTCTGACCTGCACAAAGTCCTGACTTAAATCCCTTTGAAAATCTTTGAAGTGAACTGAAGACGAAGGTCCATGCCAGAAGGCCACCAAATCTGGAGGAGCTTGAGAGATTTGCCAAAGAAGAATGGGCTGATATTCCTCAGGAGACGAGTCAGAGACTTGTTGAAAACTACAACAGACCACTGCAGGCTGTTATCCAGCAAAAAGGAGACACAACTGACTATTAACATCAGGGGCTAATAATTTTGACATCTGGTTGTTTTTGGTTTTTGTGGAATAATTTCATTTTCATAGGGAGGCTAATAATTCCATCCTCAACTTTATAAACTGTGACATGCAGTTAAATGTAGACACTGGTTCAGGTTCTGTGGTAATTATAGCTGCTTTCAGGCATGCACTGAAGTCTGGATGTTCTTCAGAGTCTGGACAGTCCAAAGGAGTTGTTTGATTGAATGCCAATGTCCAAAGAAGTCCCTGTGGACATTCTCCAGAGATTCTCCTGCCAGCTCCCGCATCTAATATCCAGATGAGATCTGGTGGGACATGATGGTACTGCAGGTGGGCCAAGGAAGCTCATTCAATATAAATAAATGAATATGTTTTTAATTTTCAGTTTCGTATTTAAGTCTTAAATTGCTGTAAAATGTGTACAATAGAGTTTAATGATTAAATTCTATTAAAAAAACTTATAAGGAATAAAACAAATCCATGGCGTTTAAATTATGTTCTATTTTTTTTAATCTATTTTTTGACCTAGGATAGCAGGCAATAATTAGAGCAATATTGTGACATTTCATATGTAAACTAAGAAATAAAGTGAAGTGGATTATTTATTAATCTGCACTAATATTTTGTATTCCCATGTTCACATGAAAACAATAATATATGTGGGAATTAATGATCCTCGTACCGTGTGTTGATCAGTGTCATGAAGGTTTGGGTGGGCCTCAGAGGGTTTTCAGATTTGTGAATGGCTGTCCTACTGTATAGAATCTCATGCACATTATCTTATTTTAACTTATTATTTGTCACAGGAGAATAGAGAAATTTAGAGAATGTCCAGACCCAATTCTCCGACTCTGAAAAAGACGAAATGGGGACCCTTGATATTTTCTTGGTAAATGACAGTATTCAAATAGAAGAGTTTACCCTTTGAAATGTGACTCTTAAAAAAATCAGGCATATTAGTAGTATAAACACTAGTCAGACATGATGTAAATGCAAAATTATCATACCGCACAGTTTAGACACTTGAATTTAACCAGTTTTACACTTTTTCATTAACATTAATCACAAAACAACAGATAATTTGACCACATTTACCACTTATATCATCCATTTACATTTAGTACAAGACAGATCTCTCAAACACCTATATGAGGTTTAATAAGCATCTAATTTCCTTGTTTGTCCCCACATCCTCCGCTCAACATCTGCTCTCCCTCATCTCTCCGTCGGCATAATAATTTCTCATTTTGCATCAGATTTATTCTCCCACTTTAAATTTCACATGGACACAGGAGTTATAGGAACTATTGGTGACAGTATGTAAAGGTCAAGAAGTACTATGATGGAGAAGTAGTGCAGAGCTCTCACGATCAAATGCAAGGATTTGGTCATTTTCCAAATTTATTTGATATTTAAAGCTGCATGGCAGGACCACTAGAAAAATAGCCGACTGCTGAGTCTCATCCTCAGGGTCGTTAACATATTGACATTTCTGGATGAAGGCTCTTTGTACAGAGCCCGCCCTCCAAGAAGTGCACGGGCAGACGCAGATGCTTCATATTTGACAAACAACCCAATTCTATCTCCCAGTCTCTGAAAGCTTGGGTTGACAACGCTGAGACGTGACCCTCACTCCAAATCTCTGATATCCCAACTCACAGATAAAACACCAGCCAAATCTACTCAGTCTAATTGAATAGTTCTGCTCCCATTAAATACTTGAACTAATAGTCTTTTGTAGGATGTTCCTTAATATTTACATTAATTATCTAATGCTGGTTTTCAGAGTCGGATCAGAGCCCGTCTGTGCATTACTTGACTGAACATACAGTAGCCTTGCAATCAACCCGTTTACATTACCACGACCATTTACTTCAGCAGAATCTAAAGTTCTTTCTGGAACGTTATTTGTTTTACTGATAGTGGCATTTTTTTTCCCCAAAAAAAAAGAGGGTGTACTGTGGAGCTCTGTTAACAGAAAGTTGGAGGCAAAGAGATAATGAGCTTAAGGCACTGAGAGAGAGGAGCAAATCTTACCAAGATGGATGTCACGGTTGCGAGAACCGTAAAAAAACTAGAAAGGACCGAGAGCGGAGACTGAATAAAAAGGAGTAACAAAAAGAGTCTTTAATGAACACAAAACAAGAGTTAACCAGTCCATGAATAAACAAAAAGCGCTGAGTCTGGCCGGCTGGTGAGGCGAAGCTCAGGAGTTGAAGGAAACTGGGGGGAAAAAACGGAAACAAAAATGACCATTAGAAAAGGAGGTCCAAGAAACAAAAAGAGCAAACACAGAGCAACGAGGCGAGTTAGCAGCTGAGTAGCGACACGTGGTTACCGGACAAAAGGAGAAGACGCGCTGACGAGGAGAAACAGGAAACCCAGGCTTAAGTAAGGCTGCAACTGATTGGTGATGAGGAACAGCTGAGCTGATTGAAGTCCCGCCTCACCTGTCAGCCAGACTCCTAAAACAAAGGCAGAGACAACACTCCAGGGAGAACACAGGAAGGGGTAAGAAAATAAAACAGGAAGTGACATAGGAGCAACTCAAACCAGACATGACAGTACCCCCCCCTCAAGAAACGCCACCTGGCGTTCTACCGGGCTTATCCGGGAACTCAAGGTAAAAGTCCCTGAGGAGAGCCGGATCCAGAATCTGGACCCTAGAAACCCAGGATCTCTCCTCAGGGCCATACCCCTCCCAATCCACCAAATATTGGTAACCCCTACCTCTGCGCCGGACATCCAAGATTTTACGAACCGTGTAGGCAGGCAGTCCATCAATGAGCCGGGCGGGTGGAGGGGGGTCCGGAGGCGGGGCTAGATCACTGGTGGTGACTGGTTTCAGGAGGGAGACATGGAAGGTAGGATGAATCTTCAGAGAGGGAGGGAGCTTCAGTCTCACTGCCGCAGGATTGATAACCCGGTCCACCTCGAACGGACCAATGAATCGTGGGGCCAGCTTCTTGGACTCCACTTGGAGGGGAAGGTCCCGCGAGGAGAGCCAAACCTTGTCGCCCGGATGGTAAGTAGGTGCAGGAACCCGATGACGGTCAGCCAGGCGTTGATTGCGAAGGGCGGAGCGCGTAAGGGCAGCCCTGGCGGTCCTCCACACAGCACGACAACGTCTGAGGTGAGCCCTTAGGGAGGGCACGGCGACCGCCTCCTCCTGGGAAGAGAACAGGGGGGGTTGGAAACCATAGCTGGCCATGAATGGGGTCATACCTGTCGCTGAATTGGTGAGGGAGTTGTGAGCGTATTCTATCCAGGGCAGATGATGACTCCATGAAGCAGGATGACGTGCGGCGACACAGCGGAGTGCGGCTTCGAGGTCCTGGTTGACCCTCTCAGACTGCCCATTAGTCTGGGGGTGGTACCCAGAGGAGAGGCTCGGGGTGGCGCCGAGTGCCTTGCAGAAAGCCTGCCAAACTTGAGAAGAAAACTGCGGCCCACGATCTGACACAATGTCAATGGGAATGCCATGCAGGCGGAAGACATGATTTATCAGAATGTCAGCAGTCTCTAGGGCAGAAGGCAGTTTAGGCAGAGAGATAAAGTGCACAGTCTTAGAGAAACGATCAACCACAGTGAGAATTACCGTCTGACCATTAGAAGGAGGAAGTCCAGTGACGAAGTCCATTGAAATGTGAGACCAGGGTCTGCTGGGAACAGGAAGTGGACGAAGAAGACCGGATGGCGCACGATGAGAGGCCTTGCCTCTGGCACATGTGGAGCAGGCAGCTACAAACTCCTGGACATCTTTCATCATAGAAGGCCACCAGAACCTCTGCCGCAAAAACTGGAGAGTCCTGCTCACCCCTGGATGACATGCCAGTTTTGATGAGTGCCCCCACTGGAGAACCTGAGAACGAGCAGCCGCCGGAACGAAGAGACGATTAGGGGGTCCCGTACCAGGGTCCGGATCCTCACTCTGGGCTTCCCTGACCACTCGCTCCACGTCCCAAGAAGTGGCCCCCACGAAGCAGGAAGGTGGCAAGATGAACCCGTCCTCCTCCTCCAGGTGGACCGGGTCATGCAGGCGGGACAGGGCGTCGGGCTTGAGATTCCGGGACCCGGGTCGATAGGACAAGGTGAACCGAAACCTCCCCAGGAACAGCGACCAGCGAGCTTGGCGTGAGTTCAGCCGTTTTGCAGATCGCAGATAGGTGAGGTTCTTATGGTCGGTCCAGACCAGAAAAGGGTGCTCCGCTCCCTCCAACCAGTGTCGCCACTCCTGTAAAGCAGCCACCACAGCCAACAGTTCCTTATTCCCGATGTCATAATTCCTTTCGGCAGGTGATAACTTACGGGAATAGAAGGCACAGGGGTGTAGTTTTTGATCCTGTGGGTCTCTTTGGGAGAGGACCGCCCCGATACCAGAGTCCGAGGCGTCCACCTCGACAATGAACTGGAGTCCCGGGTCCGGATGAGAGAGGACAGGAGCTGAGGTGAAAAGCTGTTTGAGGTGGAGAAAGGCGGCTTCAGCTTCGGGAGTCCATATGAAAGGAAGAGAGGTAGAGGTTAGCTTGGTGAGGGGAGAGGCAACCTTGCTATACCCCCGGATAAACCTACGGTAGAAATTTGCGAACCCAAGAAACTGCTGAAGCTGCTTACGTGACCTGGGTACCGGCCACTCAGCCACAGCCTCCAACTTCTTAGGGTCTGGTCTGAGCTGCCCCCCTGCCAAAATGTAGCCTAAGAAGGTTACCGAAGGCACACTGAATTCACATTTTTCTGCCTTGACAAAAAGTTTGTTCTCCAGCAGTCTTTGTAGCACTAGTCTCACATGTTGGACATGTTCAGTCTCGTTGGAAGAGAAAATCAGAATGTCATCTAAATACACGAAGACAAATTGGTTAATCATGTCCCGCAGGACGTCATTGATTAAAGCCTGAAAGACTGCTGGAGCATTAGTGAGACCAAAGGGCATAACAAGATACTCGAAATGTCCCAATGGCGTGTTAAACGCCGTCTTCCATTCATCCCCCTCCCGAATCCTGATGAGGTGATAAGCATTCCTCAAGTCCAGCTTGGTAAAGATTGATGCTTTACACAGGGGTTCAAAAGATGGGTCAATGAGCGGCAGAGGGTACTTATTTTTAACTGTAATGTCGTTTAGTCCGCGGTAGTCTATGCATGGTCGGAGGGTCTTATCTTTTTTAGCAACGAAGAAAAAGCCCGCCCCGAGAGGTGAGGATGAAGGTCGAATTAACCCGGAGGCTAAGGACTCGGAAATGTATTTCTCCATCGCTTCCCTCTCGGGGCGGGAGATATTGTATAGTTTACTGGAAGGTAGTGGTGAACCGGGCAGTAAGTCAATGGAACAGTCGTAAGGGCGATGTGGGGGAAGAGATAGAGCCTTAGCCTTGTTGAACACCTCACCGAGATCGTGATAGGGTGACGGAACTAGGGAGAGGTCGGGAGGTGAGTCGGTGGAAGGAGAAGGGTGAGAAACTGGCCGAGCCGAACGTAAACAGTGGGAGTGACAGAAAGTGCTCCAGCTAATCACCGCAGAGGAAGACCAATCGAGGTGAGGGTTGTGGAGTCGTAACCAAGGGAGACCTAACACTACAGGGGAAGAGAGCGAGGGGATGACCAAAAATGAAATTAACTCATGATGATTACCGGAGATGGTTAACGCGATAGGTTGAGTCTGACTAGTCACGGAGGAGTGACTAGTGAGCTGCCGTCGATGGCACAAACAGGTCGGGGAGGATCTACTGGTAGCAATGGTAAATTGAGAAGTCGAACTAAGTCAGTGTCGATAAAGTTATCGTCAGCTCCGGAGTCAAGGAATACCTGTAGTGAGTGTGTCTGACCCTGGTGACTAAGAGTGGCAGAAAGGGTAGTCCGTTGTGAGGAGCGGGGCTGGGTCTCAGTCTTACCCACCTGGGAGCTCCTCTCCCCTGGCGAGCCGCCCCTGCGAGGCCGGAGCGGACACTCGCAATTTCAGTTATATAATTCACATTTTTGTGCCTAGCCCTACAACATCACCTTCCAAAGACTGGGTTGGGAACCACAGGTGTTGCAAAATTTGGATGAGATTTACTAGCCTTTCTGTCACGGTTGCGAGAACCGTAAAAAAACTAGAAAGGACCGAGAGCGGAGACTGAATAAAAAGGAGTAACAAAAAGAGTCTTTAATGAACACAAAACAAGAGTTAACCAGTCCATGAATAAACAAAAAGCGCTGAGTCTGGCCGGCTGGTGAGGCGAAGCTCAGGAGTTGAAGGAAACTGGGGGGAAAAAACGGAAACAAAAATGACCATTAGAAAAGGAGGTCCAAGAAACAAAAAGAGCAAACACAGAGCAACGAGGCGAGTTAGCAGCTGAGTAGCGACACGTGGTTACCGGACAAAAGGAGCAGACGCGCTGACGAGGAGCAACAGGAAACCCAGGCTTAAGTAAGGCTGCAACTGATTGGTGATGAGGAACAGCTGAGCTGATTGAAGTCCCGCCTCACCTGTCAGCCAGACTCCTAAAACAAAGGCAGAGACAACACTCCAGGGAGAACACAGGAAGGGGTAAGAAAATAAAACAGGAAGTGACATAGGAGCAACTCAAACCAGACATGACAATGGATTCCCAAATGTAGTGTATGATAGATGTATGGACAGACACACACATGTTTGTTCACCTATTCTTGTTAAGACAGTGGATTGAGTTCCATTCATATGGAAAGCCTAAACAAAGCTTTATCCCTTAACCATAAATACTTAATACCTAACCATAACCTTACTATATTTTCTAAACTTAACCAGTTCTTCAAAATGAGATTCTGTCTCATTAAGACCGTTTCATTAAAAGGACCACTGGCCATTTGTGTGTGTATGGTAAAGCATTGTTTTTGCTAACAAGCCATCTTTAAGACTCCCAAGTGGATTCCTAAATCCTTCAGGGACATTTCTCCTCTCCATTAGGCTTGAATACCCAAATACTAAAACGCACGCACACACGGGCCTTGATGAGACTGCATGTGTGCATTCAGGCTGTGAAAGTGAATTTTCAGATTCTCAGTGTGCAGCCATGTTCCTAATGAGAAACAACCTGTCCCCCTCCCCAAACACACTTATCACTCAGAAACGCATTTAGAGTCTGACAGATGAGACGTGACGTCTGCTCTCCAACATGACGAATGTATACAACTTTTTATTCACAGAATGTTTGATGAGTGCGAGTGAAAAGTCTTTTCGAGGACATTTCACGTTTTACTCTTCATTTCAGGAATCCGTAGTGATGGAGGCTCGACGTGCAGATACCAGTCAGCCTCGTTTTAATACGGATGTAGTCCAACACTTTGAAAAGGTTTGACCTGAAATGATGGAGATGACTGTTGCTGACAAGTGACCAGTCAGAAATTATGCACATCCTCAGACAACAGTTTAAATAAGTAGAGTCTACCACACAACATGATTACCATTCAACTCCATTATAATGCTTAAACTAAACAGTTCTCCAGTTAAAGAAAATTGACACTGCAAGCAAAATTTGCAAAAAAGAAAAGAAAATCTCTACAAAGTAATAAAGAATAGTAATAAAAGTAATAAATATGAAACATGGTTAAATAAAGAAAATACTGTGACAGTACAACTTCATTATAATTTAAAACTGACATTTCTGGACTTCCTTGCTGCCAAGTTATGAATTGTAAGATTAAATGGTATCCTCTGAGAAACCTCACAAATGATGCTCATATGTGCATATGTGTGTCTGTTGAGACACTCGTGAGACATGGTAGATCTCTGGGAGGTCTTTATAAACTTCAGTGTACAGAAGCTCCTTTCTGCACTGGCAACTGCCACTGGAATAGTAACAGTGTATGTGAGGGCCACCAACATACTGGGATACATTTCTGTCAATTTCTTCTCCTGAAAGCAAGAAGTCCCTGTGTGGACATAGTGGCTTTTGGCATATCTGGGAAATTCTGCATTTCTCACACAGCTGCCATCCATCCAGGTCTGCCTGTCCATTGTAGCTCAGAGAACTGCTCAGTCTTTCACACTGATTCATCAGCTCTGTAGAGGGCAAATCAGGGAAGGTTACAAGTACCCAAGCTTGTTGTGAACGTCATTGCAAATATCACTGTACACATCACTACAATGCAGCAAAACACTCAGTTATGATCTCTTAAGAAACGTGTTTAAATGATCCTTTGGTCATGATGTAACTCTGGTGGGGAAAAGTATACTATGGCAGCCTGCCACAGTCTTTTAATACTATACTGTATTTTCAAATGTGTTGTACAGGCAAAAGGAAATCACACAGATAGAGAAAAGAGACTCAGTTATGACTAGACCTAGAACCAAGAGATGCCACTAAAGCAGGACAGGAAACAAATGTTTATAATTAAGCTTTATTATTAAACAACAATAAATAAATATGGAAGTGCAGAACTAAACTAAGGCATTTTTTTCATTTACACAGCAAAATGTTTTCATAGTGTGATCGTATCTCTTTATGACGTGATCTCTGTCTTGTTGTGAAGTAATCCATTTCTCATTATAACCTGATCCGTTTCTAGTCGAACTGTACGTTGTCTTAACTGAACAGCATCTGCAGCTGATGTACACTTTTACAGTATCTATCCAAAGTAAAGTGATACTATTATGACACCAAGGTTTGGCCTCTGCCAGTTGTTTACATACTACATTTTCTTTTTGGTATTTTGTGTGTGTGAGACTTCTGAATGATGTTGCACAGCCTGTGGAGGATTTCTGCTGTGGCTGCAAGTGTGAGTCAAGGGTTTGCTTAGAAAGGAACCATCGCAACCATTTCTCCGGTCTGACACAAGCCGTCTGCAAGTAGCAAACACGGAGCTATTTTTCTTAGGACATTGCGCTGACTATTATAAAGATTATCCCTGATCCTAACCATAAACAGTTAATGCCTAACACTAAACAACATAACTACAATTCATATCTTAGCCTTTACTTTATACAGTGCCTCTGGAATCAGTGTTTATGCCAGAACAGGTCCTCAAGAGGTAAAAGTACATGCACATAGTAGTCTTGTGTAATGCGCAGAAGTTAGCATTGATGTAAAACTCATAGCTCCCTGTCCAATGATCATGTGTACCATCTCTTGCCCGCACAGCCCATACACACTTCATACACATCCCATTTCATTTCACTCCCCACCCCTCAAAACACACACGCGCACACACACACACACCCAGAAATGGCTTAGTTCCTGCAGCTGCACGCCTCAAGGGACCTATGCATTGTAGCACAATATAAATTGTATTCTTTGCCATTGTCTCCGTTTTCCCATTTTTCTTCTGCCCCCTACAACACACACGCAAACATACCAGTCTGAGTTCTGTTGCAAAAACAGCCAGAGCTATTGTTATTGTTGTTCACGATGGCGACTGCACTGTCAGCGAAAAATGCTGCCGCTTTCCAACGTTCTGTGTGCACAAGACACACACAGAGGGAAAGAAAGGGGAACATTGCATCATGTGCCTGTGCGTGTTTGAGTGTGTGCACACCCTGAAACAGTGGCCTTGCTCTGTCGCAGTCATGTCATGGGGATTCATAACCCACTCCCATACAAGAACATGGTAGAATCACTGGAGAATCACCCTCTGCTCGGCCACAGCCTCCTCAGAAGGTGTTTACATGCTCGGAAAAGTTGTTTATAGGGAAACAAGGGTAGGTGTTTTGAAGTACACAGGCCACTAACCTACTGTACAATACTTCTGAGTTCTTCTTTTTTGTTTTTGTTGTTAAAGCCTGCATTCCTCCTCACTTCTTTGTTAACAAACCTTTTTGCTTATTAAAAGACTATTTCTGACCAAAATACTTTTTATTTCTTTTCTCACCAATATTTCCACAATTGTCTACAATTTATGAGAGGAGGGATTTTTTTGTTTCTTGATGACCAAGTCCTGATTAACATCACCACTTGGAGTCCTTAATTTACACTTCTTTGTTTATGTTTAATATTGGACAGCACTACATTTCCACATCATCAAGACTTACTTAGAAATACTTATTTTGCAATAATTACAATATCAAGTGAGCAGAGCTGGTTTCAGACATGAACTCCAGAAAACGTCCAGGGAAAAGTGGGTGTGGATAATTTTCCTCAGTTCGCCTTTCAAATACAGTATGTGAAAGTCAGTGGGAAGCTGTCTGAATCAGATGCACTCACAACAGCAGGGGAACATTCAGACGAGGACTGGAGCCTGTCCACAGTATGGAGGACATTCACCCACCCATTCGCCAAGAATTATCCAGTGTTTCTCCCCTCTTTGCATCGGATCACAGAGAGTTGGCAGGAGAAGTTCCAGAAAATTTCACATACAGTACATGAAGAGACAAAGTTTGCATTATAAAATTATAAAAAAAAGAAAGGAGGGTGAGCAGAGTGCAGTAGTTAAAAAAGTTGGAAGTGAAAACTCACAGACACGGGAAGAAAGTGTCTCAGAAGTCAGCGATGAAAAGAGAAGGCAGTTAAGAAAGAAAAGAAAATGCCTGAATGTGAAGGAAATGGAAAAAAGCTAAAAGGTTGTAATCTGCCATTAATTTGGCCTGAGCTAAATCACAAGGGAATGCTAAAAAATCAATACAGACTGATTGCAGACCTGTAGCAAGTACAGAAACTAACTTGGCTGCTTTTCTGTTCTTATATCAGCAACAATTTCTCTGCCTGCCGCAGATACACTGTTGTGCACAGTTCTGCTCTGGTAACATGTTTGTACTTTCAGCTGCATTTTTCTTATATTCCTCCATAACCCAAAGGACAGAGCAATGTTCGAGTTGTCACCGTTAAACTGATTGCAATTTGTGAGTCTGTGTTTGTGTGTGTGTGAGAGAGACACACACACTTAATGAACATCAAACTGGAGCCACTGAGGTCTGAGTCTTAACTTCTGTCTTGATAATTAAGTCTGACATAGGGCAGAACAATTGATATCTAATGGCAATTATTTTGACTAAAATTGCAATTGTGGTATGATTTGTGTTATGAGAGGGAATGATAATTTTTTTATTATTATTCTCACTTTCATTTGAATAATATTTCCAATGAGTACTGTGTGATATTTTTGTTTTCTTCAGTCTGTAGATAGGTGTGTATGGGTCAGAACAATATTTAATCTATTGCGCCTCCTGTGACTTGAAAATTTCAGTGGGCCATATTGCAATTTTGAAATAATTTTGATTAATTGTTCAGCCCTAGTGTGACATACACATAGTTAATTACTGGCAACTATTTGCCTCAAGGACCAACTGGCCAAATGTTAAACAGGACACAGACAAATTATTAACAAATATTTAGAGGGGTGTGTTTGCATTGGTTTGCCTCGAGAAAGAACAGTGTGATGACCAATACTCAACTTTGACAGTTTAGATGTAAATTAGAAAAGAAAAGTGAAGTGACGCAGGAGAAGCAGACAGAGGTAGACATTTAAGTATTGTGACATTTAAGTAAGTAGACCTAATGAGTACACGCCCTGACTATATAAAAAACACAACCCCAAACAAACAAAAAAACAAGGGAACTTCCACAGCTTCCTCTTTGGAGTTGCCGCAATAAAAGAACAGCAGGACCCAGTGCTTTGACAGAAGATGGATATCACAGAGAGTTTTTCCACAGTTTTCATCAGGATATAACTCACATGGGGTTAGCTGAGGCAGCTGGAGAAATTAGACCCAAACACATCCATCATATTTACATATATTCCTAGATAGTGTTCGGTGTGCATGTTTCAACCAGTCAGCCACAACACTTTCCGTGTCTCCGTCCTTCTTTCCTTCCCCTTTTCTTTCCTTTGGCCTTCTTTCCTCTCTCTTTCACTTCATGATCCTCACCCGCCACCCCTATTTATTAATGCAGGGCAGTATAGGTAGAGATGGATACCAAGCTATAATATAAGCAGATGAGATTGAGAGAGGGCCAACTTCCTCTAACAAAGAGTCAAAAGGACAAAACTCGGCCATTGTGAGTCAGGGCCATAATGAAAGCATTAAGATAACTGTTCAATATTTATGAAAGGGTGCTGGTTTCAGGCCACACACACACACCCACACGTATACAGAGAGAGAGAGAGAGAGAGAGAGAGAGAGAAAGAGGTAGGGTGCAGCAATCTGTTGGGTCATTCATTATATGAATTGATTTAGTTCAGTTTTCCCTTGGGGTCCCTCTGAGACACCAAGCTTCCTCATTCCATCCATTGAGCCTGTGTGTGTGTGTGTGTGTGTGATAGACCAGACATGTTGATTCAAAAGGAGGAAGTGAGAGTTTAGTTTATATATCACTGCATGATGTGTGCCTGTGTGTAGCAAAGAAAGGCTTTTGTTAGTTAGCACTTCATTTAGAATGAGAAGATAGTGAGGGACAAAGAGTGTGTGAATTAAAAATGTTTTTCCTCACCTCTCTAGGCCAGTGTCTGATTTAAGCCAGAACTTCATTTGTGAGACATTGGTTCCGTTTAGTGATGAGGAAGTGGCTTGTCCTAATGAATGGAAATCAATGCAGTGTCCCAACGAGGAAAATGCATTTTCTACCAAACGAAAAGGAATTGTATTTGTAATCACTTGTCTTGGACAAAGTATGTATGTGTGTTATGGTATGTATAGAGCAAAAATAATATGTTTATAGAGAATTTCTTACACAATACACTGCCTGCATGGACAGAGCATTGTGTACATGTACACTACACACACACACACACACAGGGCGCCTAGTAATTTCCTAATCGGCAGTGTTTTTTAATTGCTAATCTCAAATTAATATTTTGATTTGAGAATGATTCATCATTCAGCCTTATGCCACAGCTCTGAGTTTTTATTTTATTACCAAATTGGCATCAATGGCTTGATCTGTATGGCAAAGCAAAAAAAAAAAAAAAAGAAAAATCAATGATGTGTCCCTTAGTCCCGTTGTGAACTAGCAGCAACGATATAGAATAATCACTCCATATTTTAGTGGTTGATTTAAATCTCAAGGAACAATATAGTGTTAAATTTGTACTAAATATTTTCATTACATTTATTGACGCTATAATGAAAATTCAGATGTACTCAGGCACAGCGATGTGTTCATGTCCTTCCACATTTTCTTTCCTTTCCTTTCCTGCTGTCCTCCTTTATCCCTGTCAGTTTGTCTGTCATGCTTTCCCTCCGACAACTGTTTCTCAACAGCAATTTCTTTCACTCTTAACAGTTGGTTGTCACAGAAAATGATTTCCTTGTCATTCAGAAAAAAACACAATCATCACACACAGAAATGGAGTGGCTCATAGCCCTAATATCTAATGAAAACTTCAATTTCAAGTTAATTCACTTTGCTGTCAGTACACATACATGTTTAGCAAAAACATTTGGTCAAAATGAATGTGTTTTTCTGTCAATAATAAACGGTTGACCGGGTCTACATAGATAGGTGTTTTTATTGGTTCTTTGCTCCATGTGTCTTTCTAGGGTATAAGATGTTAGATAACATGAATAAGATGAATACGATGTTGTTCTAGGTAATTAATTAAGTGACTGATTCACAGATAATTACTAGGTTATCACTACCTAATGATAAATTATCATAAAGTCTCACATCCTGTTCTCCTACTACTATTTATTACTATTGATGGCTCCATATTTGCCATGGATTTTTCCTTGATTCTTGCCTCTTTCACTACTCATTTTCTAGTAAACATAAATGCAAAAATGTTCAAGGTTTAGTGTGTACAATTTAGGTGGAATTACTTTCATTTGTTAGAAACTGAAGATAAAATATCACCTGACTGTATGAATTACTGTTTTGCCTCACAATGAGTCTTACTTTTATACCAGGATCCTGTTTAGCACTATGGAGGCTTTTGGACCACTATAGTATTTTTTACAATAATGATAATGGACAAATGAAACATTTCTTGAGCTTTGATGCTAAATTTAGTGTTTCAAATTAAGGTTGAGCAAAGAGCAGCTTGAACAGGGCACTAACATCCCTAAAAGATTACTTTAACACATTGAGAGGGGGCAAGGAAACATCTTCAATTTTTATTTTTGCCATAGGTTACAGACAGATTTTCTGTAAAATGAAGTTCCTGAAATAAATAACCTAATTAGAGTAAAACATATCAATATGTGTTTATTCGCTCATTACATACCAATATACAAACATTTGTCCACTAATTTGTCCACTAATAAACCTGATGCCATTCCTGCTGCTGGCACCCATCTGTGGCCACGCCACACTCAAACCACCTACATTTTAATATGACGTTCCCTCTTGAGCTTGAGGGTGCCTGCTTGCTTACTATGTTTGAATGACAGTAGGTAAACAACAGCAGACTGAGAAGGAAAGGGTGAGCTGATCTTCACCAATACATTTTCCCTGAATATTACACACTATACATTTAACTTTAGCTGTATATTTCTGTCACCGGTGGTTCACTCAAACCTACATCATTTTCAAGACTAGTTGTATTTATTTCAGCTCAAATATTTTCTTCAAAGCAATAAATGCTCTTAATAAAGGACAAATGTGTAAGGTTAAGTGGCATCTAGTGGCAAAGTAAGATATTGCATCTAAGAATACCTTTTGCCCTATGCGCTTCATCCAAGTGTATATGAGAAACAGGTAATGTAAAGACACATAAATCCCTCCCTAGGGCCAGGGCTGATCTATTCTGAGCTTCTGTAATGGCAGTACAACATGGCAGACTTCATGGCTCATTCTACATTAATAAAAACACAACATTTGTACAGATTGGACAAGGACAAGATCTGTTGAAAGCATAGTTGGCCCCCATTTGCTCAGAGGAATATTTCACAAAAATGTTACTGTCACCTTAACGACTGATTCACATATATACGATGGAGGTATGAAACATCTCTCAAAGTGAATGGGGTAGAATCAAAAGGTGCTGAACTGAATTGTACACTTATTGCTTCCCTTTGCTCACATTGCATACTGCAGACAGTGAGAGCATGTTCAACTTTCCGAGCGGGAGCATCAGTCAGCCAAAACAGATTATGCAAAGTGCAAGCCAATCAAATCCCATTTATGTGTTAAGCTGAAACACTTCACGGCTAAAACGGAGCTCTCAAACAAGGCTGTTCTCCCAGTTGTTGATGTGTTTTATCGGACAAGGTTCACCCAACAATGGCAGACATCGCATCCCCATCACTTTAGCAACATTGGCAACTCTTTCGTAGTCTCTCATGACAGACACTGCTCTGCAAAACTCCCATACCTACATCCCACCTTAATGTGCCTAAGAATTATAATATCTGGCAATAAATTGTGATGTTTGCTATGGCTTTGGTTCAATAGGCTAGTAATTCAGTGGAGTGTAAAGGATTTTTTGATATCTACCGGTCAACCTTTAAACTGCCAATCACTCACTGAATAGCCACAGCTCATCTTTGTTGTCCAGGTGTGTAAGAGAAATCTATGGTGTCCAATGTAGAAAAACTATATTAGAGACGATTCCCTTCGTCAACAATTTAAAGCTGATCTAGCTGCACAATGCCACTAGACTTCACTAGACTTATATAAAGGAATAACAAAAACAGACTGCTGTGTAATCCAGTACAATATTAGTTTCAAGTCTGGCTTCTAGCAGAAACATATAGGTTATAGTAAGAGTGCTGTAATAGAGCCTAACGGCTATCAATCATCTCATCATTATCTGTTTTACCATCCAGTTAATTATACTAAGAAATTGGAGTAACTTATAGGTTTAGAACCACTTTATAAAGGAACTTTAATTATTTTTTCCATTGACTCCTCCACTCCGTTCATCCATCCACAGATCCATATGTGCACTCATGTATCCATGTATTCATTCATCACTCATCCTGAAGTGTCTCCAACCTTAAGTGTCTCATCCTGTTCCTCCTCTAATTAACTCCGCCCTCTCCCCATCAATCCATCCATCTCTCTCCCCCCTCCCCCCCACCCCACCTCCTTGTCTTTTCCCCTCTAAGTGCCAATCATTAAGCTGTCATTCAGCCAGAGTTAACATGTTGACAGAGCCTCTGGAGCCGTGTTGGAATTTATGGTTTGCATATGCAAACATGCAGGTTAACTCTCTACTAATTTATCTTTATCTCAGTCTGTTTCCCCGTGCCTGATTTCAACTTTCCGCTTCTTCTTCTTTAAAGTCATCTTTGTCTCTGTTCACCTCTTTCCAGCACAAAAGTTTCTGCACATCTGAGCTTCATTCTCCACCTACATCTCCTAAAGAACCTATTTTGTCCCATGATGTTTCTCATATCACCAACAGCAGCTGCACAGTTCACCAGGGTTTAGGGTAAAATTCTACACCAAAGGTAAAATGTTTGTTCATGTGTGACAAAGCAAAGGAGATGAGAGATGTCCAACAAACAGCAGACCAGGGGCTTCATTCATAAAGTTGTGTATGTACAAAAGAAGGCATACACTTCTGATTGGCTGGGGTGGCTGAAATTATAGCTGACTGATTCAATTTTAAATATCCTAGAAGTCTGGGTGTGTGGTGATCTAGAAGTTCACAGTGTTGATTAGAAGCAATTAGCTGCAACTTGAAAACCTTGTCTGCATCCAGATTATCAGGATGAACATCTGTTTACACTAAGTGCATTCATTCTCAGGAAATTTCATCATACTGGCAAAAGTCCTGTTAATGTACTACTAGATTTATTGGTGCACCTGTAGTAAAATACATCTCATTCAAAAAACATGTTCCTAACAAAATGCAATTAAGAATGCAATATAGTTGTATGGGAGCATAATTTGTTTAGGAGATTGTGGAGCTTTGTTCTGCACTCCTCTTTATCTATTTTAATCTACACTTTGATACTTACACTTTATCAATTCCATTTTCCCTGTCTGTTTTCTCTCCTCCAACCCTCATCCCTCCCTCAACCCTCTGTGCGTGTCAGGTCTGCTGCTTTGTCATCCATCTATGTATTTTTACAATTTTTATTTATTTTTACAGCCACATCTCTTAAAGTACCCTCTGACTCTACGGCTGCTTCACAAAGTCACAGCAATTTATATCCACATCAGACTAGGAGAAGTGGATGGTGGGATGCAGCTGAGGGTGGAGCTGGGTGTTTGAGATGAGCCATCAATGATCAGATTTACAGGTTTTCCTTCAACACAAAGGGTTCAAAGGTTCAATTCCATTTGGAGTCCATTTAGTGAGAGCCCACCCTCTCGATTTCAAAAAGAGGAGGGAAAAAAGGGCATTTTACACACAGGGGAATGGCTGTGTATGTTTAGGCAGCTGCCAGCAGTAAGGTGGAGAGATTTACGTGTTGGTGCCTGAAGAAGCGAGAGCTCTCGATCCCTGTAGTGTAATATTTTATTGTGTCAGGGATACAACAAGATAGGCTGCTTCATCCCCTTCAAGGGAAAAAGAAAAAGCCTGACACCAGAGTTTTGGACAGGGAAGAATGAAGAGAGAGAGAGAGGGGAAGCGAGATTGGGAGGGGTAGAGGAAGATGAACAGAGCATGAGTGAGCATTGTACAGATGTCAGAGAGCTCAGAATAGAAAAGCCAGAGGGCACTATAGGCATAAATCAACCCACTGATCAATGAATTGATTCTTAAATCAGGCACCATACAGTAAGTCAAGGCTGAGGCTCCATTAGGGAAGAGCTATGTCATCATTACAGACCTGAATGCAGCAGCTTTGGGTGAAAACGTGCTATCTATTATATCAAAGGGTCAATAACATGAGAAGAGGGACAGTGTGTTTAACTTGTCTTCTTCTCGTGTTGACTCATCTGCAATATGTGATGGTGTTTATTAAAAGCTCTTTGGCAAAAGGCAACAATATGTCATCAACTATCATATAGTAAAATGCTTATTTTACCCTTTAACTAACCTGCCCCTCTGATGACTTAAATGCCATTTGATTTTAATATTCACTTTCAATGTCAATATTCACAATTTAATTATTTAAATGTTAACCAACTATTGTTTTTATTCATTTTGTACAGTTGACTTTGGTCAACTATATTTCTTTTGAAAATGCTATAAAAATCTCAATTTTGACCAAAAAAAAAAAAAAAAAATAAAAAATTTAGCATTTAGAAAAGTTAGGCATTGGCAAAAAGACCAGAACTTGAATCAATGAAGGCAGCAATTTAGCTAAACAATTGCGTTTTGTTTATGTATACTGTACTTCAATAACAATTAGCTTCAGTGAGTAAATTTGTAACACAGACAATTAAAGGAAACCTCTCTATATATATGTACAAGCTGCTCATTGTTTATATAAATGGACCAATCTGTAAAAATGTCAAATATATTTCTAGTTCATAGCAGCTATGGAATTACTGTAGATGAGTAATTTTCCAAACACTCATAACATCAAGAAAAGAAATAGGAAAGATCAAAGTGTTGGCTAATGTTGCTGAGAATAAACCTTCACATGAAGCAAATACAGTTTATCCAATTTTTATAATTGTTCATTTTCATAATATTAAACCAAATGTAATTTCTCCTGAAAGCAGCACACACACTCACACACACACAAGAGACAGCTGCAGCTTCTACAGTCGGGCTATGTTTCCTCAGGGACTGCTTAGCGTAACAGTGGCCCAGTGATAATCTGCCATTTTACACTATGCATAAAAGCTGTGCTATATAATTTACAACATTAAAACTTGCTCTGTTCTGCACAGTCAGTGCAGCTTTTATGTCACCGTGATGTTCTCTAGAAATAACTACTGAGACAAATTAGCTCAAGAAACAGCTCCTGTTTATTTAGCTGCAGTGGACATCCATGCCTAACACACTAGTCTATTAATGTCCTGCTGTACATTAACTCCTGTAATGTAGGTGCCAAAACTGTGAGGTACAATGCATTATTTATATGCCCGTTTTGCTATTTAGACCAAGATAGAGCTCCACTCTTGTCAAAGCTTAATCTCCAAAACACAGGAGCTCATGTAGGGGAACTGAACATCATAGCTCTACTTGTTGAGCCATTTTCCTTGACTTGCAATTTGACTAACTTTTGGAATCATGTCTGCTTTAAGGGTGTATGCCTCCCTGGTGTGTATGTTTATGTGTGTGTAAAGCAGTGGTGGCTCTATCTTAGATGGTGGCCTGGTCAAGCCTGTCTCTCTCCAGCTCTTCTTTCATGCCTCTTTCACACTGAAATGATCAGATACAGCCAGGACGTTAAAACCGGGTGCAGCCAATAACAAAAGGTGATTAAACCATTCATTCACCAGTAGATGGTCATAAACGGGGTATAAACTGTGATGTCAAATTGGGGGGAAGAAAACACCATCATCACATGCCTTAGCAGTTATGACAGATTAATTACTATTTTCCCTCTTTTACTTTAGTCTCTCTTTAAATCAATTGTTTAGATGATTCAATTGGCGAAATAGATAATATTCAACTTTTCAAAAGAAATGACTGCTCCAATCATTAATGCCCACAGCTACACTAATAGTCAGAAGATATGGCACATGAGCAAACAAGGGTGTGTAGGTCTTATATCTTACTCATGCCATATGGAGCTGAAGCAAATTAAAACCCACATCCACTGCCGAGTCACTTGACCCAGGAGTGAATGTCGATCAAACACATTCCTACTGGTGAAAACCCAGTTTTAATTTGGGATTAAACTAGTTTTTTGACCTGTGGGAAGGAGGTAGGAGTGAAAGACACTTCACAAAATAGTTAAGATTAAGCGTGCCCACTCCAACACACAAGGTGACATGATATCATTGATGTGATTATGCAAATTAGCAACAGAATACCAAATGCAGAAATGTCCTTTTTTGGGTATTTGCCCCAGCAAGATGGTGATCTGGATGACTGCCCATGTGTCCCAAATCTAAGTTCATGAGACACTGGTCACACTGATGTAACAGAAATTGTCCAGCTCTGCTGTTTGTTTATTAAGTTGCAGAAGTTAGCTGGCTTGAAAATGACTGTTTGTTTTTCAGTTGCCCCTGGATGTTCAAATTACGTTTTACCACAGCTACTGTAGCCAGATGTTATAGCATCAGTGTTTGACTTTAACAGCTATAGGGGTCTGGCTGCAGCAGCTGCTACAGTAGCTGCTAGCTACATTTTGGCAGAAACACCTTCATTAATCTTGATTTTCTCATAACCTACTGTTGGTGTGGCAAACTATCACATATGTGACGAATGGCAATGGAAGCCTTTGAGTCTCAGCTGCTGCATTGCTGCTGAAAGCACACAATATGTAATGACCATTTGCAAAGCAAGACGATTTTTGTCAAAATGTAAATAATGGTGCTAGTTCAAAGACAGTTTCGTTTTGGCAAAAAAAAAACAGCAAAAATATTCCCCATGTTGTTTTCCAGAAGCCAGGAATTTTTAATTGACACTTGCACACGCTGTTGTACACAGTGAAACATCACTATGGGTGTCCTAACAGGTGGTTAACCAGCTGGGGGCCTACGCCATCACCCATTGCTCAGCCATAACGGTTTTAGTTTTGACAACACATGTGCCAATCACCTGGTCTTGATTCAACTAATCCTCAGACATTGATGCAACTGTTCCATCAATGTCCTAAATGTCTGTTCTTCCTGTTGATTAAGACATGAAATAACATTGAGATTAAACTTTTAAAATACTAAGAATTGTTAATGGAATTTGGTGGATTTTTGCAACAGCACTTCCTGTTTAACAAGAACACCAAGAATAACCAGCACCCCTCTTTATTGGTAAACAATGTATGTGTGCGTCTGTGCTTAGGTGGGCTGGTGGCAACTGACAGTATACTCAATATAGTAGGCCCCACTCTGACATGATGTAGTAGTATTCATTATATAGTTTGTTAGCAATAATTGAATAAAACCAGCCTTGTCATTAATTTAGCTTATTTTGTGTTTGTGTGCCACCCTATACACAATATATAATTATATACAATAAATAATATAACTACAAACAATCAGGATTTTTCCTGTTAATGTAATGCAAAAAAGATGTTGTTAAACGAACCAGTGCAACTTATGCATGAGATTAGTGTGGAACCATGCACTCTACAAATCGGTTCCAATAAGGAACATGTCATGAATCTGATGTAGAGTTTTCTTTTGAACATTCTTCGAACAAACAAACAAACAAAAAAAAAAACTAATGAAGATATTGATGACTGAGACCTAATTGTTGTTAACACAATTAACAAAGGGTTAACAAAGGGTATAAAATGACTGGGGTCATGGATAAAACAAACACTATATACTATGAATTAGGGTTATCACTTTGAATACATTCAAATACCTAGAGCTCCGCCCCCCTCCCAAATACACCACAAATATCATAGTTTTCGTTACTTATTTATTGTTGCCATATGAACAGTGCAGAGTACTCATAACACTCAGTAGAGTAGGATGGAATAAAGGCTGAACAGGAGATCACTGACAACAGAAGGAACATGACAGCCATTTAAACTCAAGTAATGAATGAGTATCTGCCCTTATTGTCTAATGTCAACTGCAGGGAGTTTATAAAATTAGACTTATATGTGCAGTTTTGTCCTTTTTATTTGGAAATGCACACCCCAACGAGCTTTCCTGATGTAAGTGCTATGTGCTCCGCAATTAGAGGCCACAGTCAGTGATTTAACACACAGCCATCCACTCTGAACCATCGAAGATATGATGAAAGGAAGATTCACACAATGAAGCCCAAGCTCAGTGTGCGAATATAACACTTATACTTTCTAAATGTGATCGGTGGCCTGATAAAGCTGAGTCAAGGCTTCTATTTTCAGACTAACAGAGCAGCATTCTATAATGTCAAACTGGCGATAGCGAAACCTAGTCTATATGATAACATTGTGCCACTGAACATTTCTCCAAACCACATATATCATTTCTTGATTGTTACTGTGATTGGGTTTAAGCACAAAAAGCAACTGGTTAAGGCCAAGAAAAGAGCAGTTTTTTTCCTCACAACGTTCTTTCCACAATGTCCTCCAGGGTTTGATCTGACCCTGACCTGTGGGGCTGATGTCTCGGGGACTATTACCACCAAAAAAGACAGCCTTCTGGTTTTTAAACTACTCACTCTCCTACACCAAGGTCCACGGAAATAGTGTGTTGAACTTTTGGGGACACAAAAGTTGGGGATTTAGTGCAGCTTCCTTTGAGGACTGATTACACACTGAAGTCACAGAAAAACATATTTGAACTTACTGATGGAAACAGCCGTGTGAGGATCAACACCTCCTGTGAGCTGTGATGTAGACCCGCAGCTCTTATGTAAGCTAAACATGAAAAACAATGATTTTTTCTACAGAACAACTTTATGTCTCTGCTGGCAGCCATGTCCTGAAGCAAGGGGGGGGGACACCTGGTGTGAGTTTTGCACTCACTCATCAGCGGTGACTATGTGTTGGTAACTCATACAACCACATGTCAGAAAATTTGGAACCATCATTCCCTTCCTCTTGGTCCAATTACTTCACTATTGGTGATATGTCAAAAACAAAAAATCTGGGAGAAAGTGTGTCTTAAAAAAACTAATCAAGAATGAAGTAGTGTTGTGTGGAAATATTGTTTTCTGACATTGTTACACAGCACTCATTCACAATACTTCAGAGGCAGCACTGCATAAAGACAGACAGGACGAGTGCTTTCGTTCCTGCAATCTTCTGCATTGATACTCTTGAGTGTCGTCCTTTAGTCTGTTTTATTTACTGCAGTGTTATGACTGATGCTTTACAAAAGAGATGGAAATGTAGAAGAAATGAGAAAGGAGAACAAGAAATGGAAACAAAAATGATGGTAGAAAAGGATAGCAAATGTCCATGCACTGCTTTTTACCTTCTTGTCAAGCAATCCCAGTCTTTTCACCCTTCTGTCTGCTCTCTCTCTCTCTACATTCCGTCATTTTCGTCTGTCAGCTGTTTTACAAAACAGGCAACAACAGAACCAGAGAAAACCACTTTACATGTTGAAAAAAAATGTTTATTTTGAAAACAGTGTAATTTTGTTTGCCTTCTGTTGATTCTTTCTTCTTCCCCCAATGCACTTTATTCCTTCCTTCCCAAAAATGCATGAAACATTGCATTATATACATGGAACACTGCAGCCTATTGTATTTCATGAGTTAGTGTGTTTTTGTAGCTGTCTAATAAAAACAAAAATGTGTCAGGCCAAAAGATGATTTTTACTTTTGGCTGTAAATTAGGGAAAACACTGTGTGTGGGTGTGTGTAACTGTGCTCCATGTACTGTATGTGTACATATATGATATACTGTAAATATACACATGATGATGTGTGATTGTACAATTATGTTTTTCCTTGTATATGTACAGTGTGTACTGTATGTGTACATACTATACATTCATACATACACAGGCATAAAGTATGGATACACACATGTACAAACAAGAAAAATTGTGTTTTAATTATTTATTGAGTTCTCCTTTCTAGCTATACGTCTAAGCACACACACTAATGGGAAACAAATCAAATGTTTATACGTGCACACATACTTAAGAAAGCTCATTCCAATTCAATTCATCTCTGTTCACTCTTTCCCTCATCATGTTTTCCCAGATGCCCTTTTCTTCTCGGAATCTTTTATCCATTTAATTTCTCTTGACACTTTTTTTGCTTTTTATATTTTTTGCTTTTTTGCATTTCAGTTTCCCCATTTCATTCTTTCTTTCTTCCTTCCTACCGCAATCATCAGTCTGCTCATTTGGTGTCTGCTCTTATTCGATGTGATATGTGAAGAGCCGTCCTCCCGCTGCATACAGAGAGAAAGAGGTAGCCTCGCACCTGGCTCAGTGTGAAGCACACTCACACTCTAGTGAAATATTTGTCAAACAACAGACTGCATGCTTGCAGCTCTTCTATGGCACAGTGGTGGCTACAGTCTGAAGAGATGAAAACAAGATACAACCTCACCTCCACAGTGGAGAACACGCACTGAAACTAAATGGCTGAGTAAATGTTAAAATAACAATCTGCAGGTGTTTTTTTCTTTTTTTTTCATTTCAACACATGCACATGTTAGAACTCTCTAACATCTTATGTTGCCTAACATCAACTTGATCTCGGGTATGAGTCTGGAAAGGGTGTGGTTACCTCCCATTTACAAGAGATGTGACCAATGGACGATGAAAGTGCGATGGCTTTTATCATGCCATCTAACGACTTTTGCCTGTGGGAGCTTCAAGGAGCAAGTCACTTAAAATTGGAAACAACAGTTGAATTGAAAGACAGCTGCTCTTTGGTGGTCCCCATGTGTGATGTATTCAGGAGATGTTGCTTCTATGTTGTAATTGCATTAAGCCTGCCTCTAACATTCCATGGGTTTGTGATTGGTTTCCTTTTTTTAGGAGATTCTGAAGTTGGCCAAAAACAGCATCGAGTGAAATCAAAATGCTTGGCAGACTACGTTGGGTTCACTCAGGCTATCAAATGCCATAAAACAAAATGAAAACCAGTTACTGAAATGAGTGTTACAATCACAGTGAAACAGAAGCTTAAATGTATGTGGCATATTCCCCTGTATAGGATGTTAACCCAGGAATTTAAATCCAATAACATTTGATTAATTTTTCAAAAATGAATAGGCTTGAGCCAAGTTTGAACTTTGCCTCTTTCAAACATCAGGAGACTTGCAGTCATTGTGAGTTCACACTACACAACGGGACTGGTAATACTGAATATGATTATGTTTAGTCTGCTTTGTGGCATCATGCTTCCACCAACATGCATCCAGCTCTCTGAATAAAGTTTAACAAAGTATGAATCACATCAAGGAAAGACTGAATGGAGATATGTACAGTACATTTGTGTGATTTGTTGTAATTCTTTCAATGACACTCAACACTACCTGGATGCTATCTTAAAGAGACACTGTAGTTTTTGCTCTAGGGATCCCCCTAAATTTGGAAAACCTTTTTGTCCGTCGCAACTGTTGTTTAACATACACAATGTTGCATTTGTTGACAAACCAATGGTACTGGAGAACTGTAGCCATGTCTTCAGCAAGCATGTTAGCCATAACTAGCAGCTAGGGGAAAAAACACTCCACTATGTGAATAGATTTGAATTCCAAACATGAACAGGGACCGACATGACTTTAATAACACCACCTGACACACAGCAGCAGTTTATTTTGTAAGCACCTGTCCACCTACTAGTAATAGAGCCAGGTCACTATCACTCCGACATCCCTCGGCGTCTCTCAGCTGATGCCAGAGAGTGAAAGCAGACCAATATTCACCCTTGTCGGGCATCTTATCCTATCACTCTCCCACTTTTTCTTTGACTCCTTTGACAAAATCGTATCACTCTTTGGTATCCGTGCTGTTTCGTGTATTCCCAATGAAAGAACAAACTCCTGTATAACTTCCCCCCAAACTCACAATAGCTTCACTCACTCAGAGCACTGTGACATATGCAGTAAACAGTTGAAGCAGTAGAAGTTGGTTTCACATTGGTTCTTGGTGCAACCCAAGACACAGTTACAAAGAGCCAGTACAGGCGATGAAAACTCTTATAAGCTGACAATAAGTTCAAAATATATTTGGAGACATTATACATTGTGTTGCTTTGAATGAGGCAAAATGCCTTCAAACTGTCCTGGTCTCTGATTGGTTATAGTTGTCGTTAATGCATTGTCAACCTCTTTACTGACATGTTTGAGTTCATATTGCTGCTGATCCCTAATGTCTGTGAAGGGTCTCAAGTCATATATCTTTTTATTATATTTTCATGCAGATGAAGCTCTTATTTCAGAGAAGAAGAGGATATGACAACCATAGAAATGACATATTTTTTAGGATCTGATTGTCTAGGATTGGAATCTGATTTGTTCAATAACCTCTACGATACCATCCTTACTTGATAAATAATTAAAGGGAATAATATCTTCTCTGCTCCTAAATTTTGGCTTTGCTTCTGAAAATTCATTTTAAAATACAGATGAGGAAAATTGAAATCTTGTTTTGATTGCTGTCTACCACTGGTGAATAAGTAATAAGTAAATAATAAAAAAAACCTGAAATTTGTCTTAATCAGATAAGACAACATTATGATATTCAGCATAATTCATAAAGATAATTGTTATCTTTTCCTGTCTGTCACTATT